>JAODAL010004815.1:0-151331 GCA_025379985.1 Phyllomedusa bahiana | reverse complement strand
TTTCAACCACCATTTTATTTTGAATGGTTTTGAATCCCTGCCCCTGGACCGCAGTATGACCTTTAAACCTGTCTGCCCCCCGATTAAAAAGTGCCGGGAAAAAGTCTTTGAACCCCATTTTGTTTCACTGGACATAACTATATCTGTCCTTACTGAGAATGCCCATTAAACCTGTCTGACCCAAATTTTAAAAAAGTGGGAAAAAAGGAGTCTTTAAACCACCTTTTAGTTAATGGACATTGACTAGAACTGTCCGGACCGCAGTATGACCATTAAACCTTCTGACCCAGATTAAAAAGTGCCGGAAAAAGGGAGTCTTTCAACCCACCATTTTAGTTGAACGGGAATATATGTTCCTGCCGGGCACAGTATGCCCATTAAACCTTTGCCCCAGTTTAAAAAAAGTCCCAAAAAAAAGGGTTTTTCAACCCCCTTTTTAGTTAAAATGGACTTTGAATACCGTCCTGTCCCAAACCACCCCCAGGCCCGGATTTTAACAGTGGTGCGGTGAAAACCCAGGTGGCGTCCGTCATCTATTAACACCGGTTAAATGCCCTTTAAAGAGCAAAAAAAAATGTCGTGCTGAAGCAGAGTGCGGAACGGAAGTGTGAGAACTCCACCTTTCCTCAGACACATCAAGCCCTGGGAGCGTTTGGCCCCCCGAGGGTTGCGGCCCAAATTTGGTTTCACTTGGAAATATGGTGGTTAAGTCTGTTCCACCAGTGCCCTTTTTCTTGGTTTCTTTTTTCAAATTTTACTCAACGTGCGGAGGAAATTTCTTGTATTTGTTCTCTGTCGTCTCCATCCCTCCATTCCTCTGAAAAACCACATCGGTCAATTTTTTCGTACCTCCCTTGTCAATTCAGGGGTTTTTTTTTCCCCAGCTATTTGTACATGCAAGTTTTTTAGTTTTTTAATTCTGAAAACACATTTTTAAAATGGATGGAAATCCCCCAGTCTTTGTTTCTTTTTTTTAATTGTATTAAATGGGTTGTCTAAATATAGGGATTCAGCTATGTTAAAGATTTGCAAAAAACAAGCTTTTGCAATATGTGTCCATTAACAGTGTCCTACTTTCCTGTTTTCTGAAGCACCATCCCCCTTGACCCACTTTGAAAATTTTGTGAAGAAAAATGTCGGTTAAAACCCACATTTTTTTAAATAGGACCGTAGTTAGATGCTTTCACAGCAAAATCCCCCCAAAAATTAAAAAACATGACCCAGGGCCCACTTTTGAAAATTGTGAAAAACAATGTCTATTAGAAAAACATTTTTTAGAATAGGACCTGTGTATTGCTGCATTTCAAAGCAGCATGCCAAAAAAATTATAAAAATTACTTCTCAGCCACTGTTAAAAATTGTGAAAAAAGAAACCCCACAGAGCCCCATTTTGTCAAAGGACCACGATTATTGCTGTATCCACGGCAACAGACCCCAAAAAATTAAAAATAGATTTCAGCCACTGTTAAAAATTGTGAGGCAACATCCCAAAAAACCCATTGACAATGCGAAAATTTCAAAAAGATAATGAGTAAAGGGGTTTTGGTTTTGTCAAAACCCCTTGGTGTTTTTTACTTTCCCCTCACAAAAAAACCCAGCAACATGAATGTTGGGAACTGAGAAAAAAAAATTGCAGTAAGAAATGTCATTTAAAAAAAACATTTTTCAAGAGGACCATTTCTTTTAAAGGGAATTGAAGAGCCCGGAAAATCGGTGACCTCGGCAATTGGGGCCACAAACACAGGATCCATCCCTGATTCTCTTGATGAAAGTCAAACGATCCACTTTTCTGGGGAAACCCCGATGCTTTTGTCAGTAATGATCCTCCAGCTTTGCTGAAGGTCCGCTCAGATATGACACTGGCTGTGGCAGGACAACACCTTATGGTGCTGGGCCATTCCCCTTTTTGGGAAACCCCAGAAGTCTATTGGATCCGGAACACATACAAAAAATCGGTGTTGAGAGCAATAGTCGTGCACCATGATTTAAGCTGGTCTCGGGTTTTTGGATGGTCCCTGCATTGCATGCGTTGGTGAGGGTGTTAAATAAAGTTGCCAGAGGTCACCCATTAGGTTCTGCCCCTTGCCTGCTGCTGCGCTGCGTAGGGCATTTGGGCACTCTACTGCTGTCACGTCGCTGATTTTGTTTCCCCCGTGACTTTGAAGACTAATCAGACGAAATAGATGCCTTAGTTTCAATCACAAGGTCTCCATTCCTGATTTTACTTTTATTTGGGTGGGGGGGAAGGGAAAAGTGGATTTTTGTTTTTGTCCGGGGACCGGGGGGAGGGTGGCCACCCAGTAACTGTTTTCTTTTGATGGCCCTTAAATGCGGGGTCAGTTGGGGAAAGGGAGCATCCAACACTCATGTGAGGGGGAGCCTGTTTTCCCAAACCCTTTGGGGTCGGGGGGCACTAGCAAACGACTTCCTCATCTTCCTCCTCCGCTAAAATTCGCCCCAAACCCTTTCAAGGCGGGACGTGTAACGTCGGGTCTGGAATCCTCCTCCCCCCCTCCCCGCTTCCCCGGCACACTTCAACACCCTGCTTGCTCATTGATGACCTGAGAGCTGATGCGCTCCTTGCACAGCTGGACCCAAACCCATGCCTTATGAGACCGAAAAAATTGATAAATGTCGGGCCTTGTGGATTTAAGGAGAGAAAGGCCCCCGTGTCCGCATCTGTGCCGTCTCCTCCCCCTCGTGGCGGGGCCCGATGTTCAGAGTGTCCCAAGATCGTTCCCGAACTAAGATCACCACAAGGGCCTGCTGCAAGGGGGACGCCGCCTGACCCTTTGGTGGCTTCTTCAAAAAATGCAGGATGGGCAGAGCTCTTTCACCTGCCTCCCCTCTCGGGGGGCTCAAAAAACCCCCAGGTCCCGCACCCCTGCTTGAGGCCATGTGCACTTCGTATGTGTAAAGGCATTGCATGCTCCCACAAACGTGGAGCATGTGGAGGGTGGAATTCCGCATTTGACGTCAACTGGACGGTTGACGGGGAAGGGGGAGCTGACGCTGCAACGACCAGGCGGGGCGAAGCGGGTGCAAAGGGGAAGTGCGAACTCAGACCCCGGGCCCTTTTTCAGAGGCAATCCAGACCCTTTTCGCTTTTGAAAATTCTGGACGACGAGGGTTATGAAATGTGCCAGGCAAGGGATGTGTCCAGCTACGATCTTAAGGGCGGCCCCAGATTTCGCCCGTTATCGCACACTACCTTGCCCGGCACAAATTTTCTCACCCGGCGTGCTGGTTCGTTGCGGAGAGCCGTCCACAGCTCCTGACCTGTGTTGGACGGGTTTCCCAAAAAGATTAATTTCAAATGGGCCGGTTTCTTGGGCCCGTGAGCCACCCAAAGGACCTTGGGGGAAAAGCCCCCACCATCCCCGCGGGGTTTTTAAGACGTGCGCCGGCCTGGAGCCCTGTCACGACCAAGAAATCCACCCCGCCACCCAGTGACTGTCACATAGTATACGGCCTTGGGCCCTGTTACTGTCCATGTTCGGTGGACCAGACAACCCTTTTAAATTTTTGATGACACTGGCTGGCAGGGCCAGGGACGGCTTTTCTGGCAAAGAAATTTCCGCTCGGCTCTGGTATTGGGGGCAGGCAAGGGGATGACATGGCGGAACCCATCTGTGTCCCCAGACGGAAAGGCAACATTTCCCAAAGGGCCAAAACCGGCAATTTCCCCATTCAGGGTTTTTGGCTTTGGGGTGGTTTGGGTTAAAGGTTTCTTTTCCCAAACCTGGGAAAACAGGGCTACTGCTAGACTGGCCCCTGTCGGTTGCGGTCGTCAAACTGGCGGAAGGAGAAGGGGTAGGAGGGTCTTGTTGGTGTGGGGGTTCGGGCGACGGTGGAGGCTGAGTGGGAAACTGATCCGATCATGATCTGAAAGACATGGGCGCGAGGAACATTTGGGGGGGGGGGAGGAGGGGGAGGGGGAGACGAGGGTGTGACGTGGTTGAGGCCCGGGGTCGGTTGGCCTTTTTTGGCCCAAATTTGCCTCCATTTCAACTCATGCATTCCTGCAGTGATAGCTGTTGGTGGTGGTTAAACCCTAAGATTCTTTCCCCACTTTTGCTTTACGGCAAAGGGGCATTTCATCCGCTGGGAATCAGAGGCTTGCTAAAAAGGCCCGGTTGGAAAGGGCCTGGACCTTTTTTTCGGCAAAAGGGGGAGCGGGGTTTCCGCTGACCGTGGCTGGCGGGGAATATATCGCGGGGCTTCTGCCCGCCCTCTCCCCTTTTTTAGGCGGGACCGTATTTACACTACCCATCGTCTTCCTCCTATCCCGGTTTTTCGCCGCAAAACAAAATTCTTTTGGAAAAGACCCGATGGATCCCCAATGTCATCCAAAACCATCATCATCAACCAGGTGACTTGGTCGTCCCGACTTTCTGCATCCGAAGGCGGGTTAAAAACAAGGGCACTGCAAGGCATTTCCCCACCGCCCCGGGATTTTTTTCCGAGTAACCCGGCTTCCTTATCCTCCTTGATTCATCAAACTGGGGTCAAGCGACAAAATATCCTCTTTGGGGCCCCTTGTCTTTTAAATGCCTTTTGACCCCAACCCCCATTTTGTCATCAAAAAGGTCTTTAGAAAATGGATTTCCCCTGTGGTAGGGCCGGTTTACATTTTGGGTTTCCCTTTTAGTTGGACGGGTTGATGATGCTGAGACGACAGTGGCGGGGACTGGGGGACGAGGAGGTAAGACTGCTGGATGCAGGTTGCATTAAACCCTGAAGAACAGATTGGCGACGTGTTTGTTACTGAGATTCACAGGGGGCCCGACCCGCGATGACAGCCCGCGTCCCCTGGCTGGTGTTGTCGCCAGCACTGGAAAGCACTTCTCTCGTACCTTACCTCTTTTAACCCCCTCTTTTCTTCTTTCCCCTGAATTTTCCCCCATGTTTAGAAAGATAAAAAATGTATAGGTATGGGAAAAGTTTTGGAAAGTCTCTTATTAAAAAACGGCAAATACACTATTTTTCAATTCCCCCAAAACAAAAAAAAATTGCTGGATTGAAATTTAAGTGCTAGGGGCCTCTATCAAAAACTTTTACTGGCCAAAAGTGAAAAAAAAAATGTTGAAATGAACGGATTAAAACGGTATTTTTCACCCCATCAATTCCTGTGTGCTACAAAATTGCTGTATTCAAATTTAACTGCAAAATAGCTCTATCAACAAAACTTGCTGAAAAAGGAAAAAAACACCTTCGAAATGTATACGGATAAAAAAAGGGTTTTTTTGGCACCTATCAGTACACCTGTGGTGATCAAAATTGGGATTCAAATTTAACTGTAAGGGGGCTCTTCACAATGCGGGCCTGCCCCAAAAGTGAAAAAAACACGTATCTGAAATTATAGGGATAAAAAAAGGGTTTTTTGGCACCTATAAACCCTGGGTGACAAAAAAATTGCGGGATTAAATTTAATGAAAGGGTTTGGATATCAACAAAGCTGGACGGGCAAAATTAAAAAAGAACCCTTTAAATGTATATATAATAAAAGGGGTTTTTTTGCACAATAAATAGACCTGCAGTTACTAGAAAAGATTGTATCCTAAAAAACAATAAATTCAAACAAAGTTTTGGCTGTACAATATCCAGTATCCTTTATAGAGCTTGTCTGTGTTCGCCCGCGGGCCCCCCCCCCCCCCCGTTTCCCGCCTGTGATTTTACCAGCGGTAGATGCCCTCTTTAAAATTCTTGCATAACTACCGAAAAATCTGCAAATTTTGATCTACTAAGTTCAAAGGATCACAGCTAAAAGTAGAGCTGTCTCTATGAAAAAATAGAATAATTTTGCTGAGCTGTTTGCTGAGCTTTTTGGACAGAGGCAGAGCGCACGTCCTACTGCTATGAGACGCACTGATGACACAAAACTGATCATGAACAGCAAGGGCTGTTTCTTTTGTAAAACGAGGTCAGGGTGATTTTTCCAGCCAATCGCAACCATACACATCCCAGTCATGACGTCGCACACACATCTCACCTGATTTTTCTGTAAGCTGATTTGCTGGCCGGCCAAAATGACAGGAAGCGCCAAAATGGCGCGATATTAAATAGATTATGCACAGATTTAACCTAAATTATCACGTGATCTAAAAAATCCAATCAACGTAAATACCGTGCCGATTTCAACTTTGTCGATAATAATCGCTCAACACTAGCGCTAAGCCTAGTACAGGCAGTGGTGTGATGACATCATTACATCACGCTGGTGCCTCCAGATGGCTAAGCCGCTGCCTGCACAGTGCAGGCGATGGTGGTGGCAGATCACTGCATTGCTAGGTCTATGTAACCCAGCATGCAGCTGTGCGGCGCGTGGGACCTGTGGGCCCCCCAGGCTAAGGGGTCAAATGAATGCCATAAAAGACTCAAAGCTGAATATAAACAGCAGCAAAACAAGCAGTGTTATTACAAATCTAGCAGATCTTTATTTAAGGTTTCTGAAGGCACCTGATAGATGTCCTTTCTTGCCAGAGAAGAAGATTTTGGCCTTCCTTGCATCCTAAATGATTGGACAAGAAGGGTAAATGTGGTGTAATAGGGCAGCCATGGTGCTCCTTTGTTATTCTCGATAATTGCCCCATCTGTCCTTCCTACAATCTGGCCCCATGTTTGATTAATCGAACTTGGTTGATTTAAAATATTTCACACAGCTGTCAATACAGTGGTGGGCTTCACCTTGTCTCAATTAGTTGTGGACCTGACACGGTCATTGCTGGAACTTGTCCTAAATTGTCAGAGGAACTGATAACCTTCCATTTCTAGAGAAACAGGTCCCTTGGTCATGACTAATTTTAGAATTTGGACCAAAGAATCTAGAAGTAGGAACCCCCACTGAAATAAATGGAGAGTGCCATGTATACTGTATGCGGCCACTTCTATGTTCTACACAGAGACTTTCGGGGGACCCATTCTAAAGAGGTGGGACCCACATCAGACATTATTAACAGATATTATCGGTATGCCATAAATGTCTGAGATGGGAACACACCATTAGGGCAGATCACTGACTCACAGTAAGTTAAGCACGGAGTCTAGGTATATTTTTGTTTCAAACTGCTAACAATACAGCATGTTCTGACTGCAATGTCAGCACTAGCATTGGCTAATATGGGATTGACTTCATATGCTCATACTACTAGATAAAACTAAATGGACTGTGTAAGAGTTTATGCATATACTGTTGGGCCTCATTAATGTGTGAGTGAGAATGTATAGTTTAGATGGTGTCACTTATGGGGTATATGGTGAGTTTAGATGACAAAATTGCATGTTCTCCAACTGCCCAGTTGCAGTCATAGCTCATTCTCCTACAGGTTGAAGGGACTGATCATCCCATCAAACCCACATATCAGATAATATTGACCTCTCATAAAAAGATAAGTATTCTTTAGCAAAACATCTCTACTGTTGGGGAACTGATTACATTTACCCTTTATAAATGGTAAAATTGTGGCTACAAAAATCCCCTTTAAACGGATTTGTTTTCAGCTAGACTTTTGGGACCTATTACCCCTTGTTCACATGTTGGACGACACCTTGTATTTCTGCTGAGGATAGTAGCTTAAAGGGAATCTGTTGCCAATTTTTTTTTACACGACCCTGATCCATATTCTTTTCTTCTTAGCTGTTTTTATTTTCTGATTGTAGATTTCTCAATTCAGTCATTTGTATATGTGGGTACAGCATTCTTGCCTGCACTGCTTTAACAGCAGTCAGAGAGTTGCTTTACAGCAGCTTCAGGCACATAGGAGCCTTAAAGGGAATGTGTCATCAAAAAATGACTTATTGTTTAACTCACGTTTTTATGTTGAAAACGTTTTTTCGGAATTGTTGTTTTTTTTTTTTCCACTACACTTTCAATATTTTTTAATAATTCTTAAGTCCTGCAGTTTTCACTTTGGCCACTAAGCCTAATAACAGTCTGACACTTCCTGTTCTGCAGAGAGAGATTTTCAGTGTCTGCTCATTACCAACACAAGCAGGGTCAAACTGAAAGGAGACACCAATGTGTATAGACAACACAGGATCCACCAGTCACAATAGTTCACACTCTCCCCCTCCCTGCACAGTTACTTCTTCCCAGGTTACAGAGCATTTCTAGAAAACTCTCCTTTAGAAGTCAATGGGACGGAGTCAGTCTTAAGGCTCCTACAGTATGTGCATGAAGCTGCTGTAAAGTATCTCTCTGACTGCTGTTAAAAGCAGTGCAGGCAAGCATGCTCCCCCCACAATCATATATACAGACAACAGAATGGAGAAATCTACAATCAGAAAATAAAAACAGCTAAGAAGAATAAAATATGGATCAGGGTCCTGATTTAGTAAGTAAAAAAAAAATTGGTGACAGATTCCATTTAAGACTGATTCAGTCCCATTGACTCCTATAGGAGAGTTTTCTAGAAATGCTCTGTAACCTGGGAAGAAGTCAGTGTGCAGGGATCAGGAGAGGGGAAGCTGTGACATCTCCTATTGTGACTGATAGATCCTGTGTTATCGATATACATTGGTGTCACCTTTCAGTTTGACCCTGCTTGTGCTGATAATGAGCAGACTACTGAAAATTTCTCTCTACAGAACAGTAAAGGAGACATGCATGATCAGGTTTTTCACCCTTTTCTGGCATCAGATGTGCCAAAGTGAGCCGGCTACGATGTCTAATGCGACAAACAAATGTGTTAGGCGCATTGTTCGTAAGACTCAACACTTTTAATGCGCCTAACATGAGGGGAGTTTTTGGGGGCATTCTGGAGGTGTGTCACACCACACTCATATTATTAGACATATATATGAATGTGGTTCGGCAAAACTAGGCGCATTACTGCTCAGACAGGCAGAACTATCTCAATGTGATTTGCCTGAGCCTGAGGAGTCGAAGTGGAGCTAGATTTGCCATTAGGGAAAAAAATGGCCAATATTTCTTAACTTACACCAGTACAATAATAAAAAGTAATTTCTGATAATTATCAAACTATATAAAATTAAATTATTTAAATGTAATAAAAAATTTACCATATAAAATTAATATAAAAATAATATCCCAAAAATATCTAAATATCTCCTATAAAATGTATTTAAATTTAATAGAATCTAAAACTAATTTTACATTAATAAGCCACTGTTGTTGTTGTTCAGATTTTTTAATTTTTCATTTTTACTACATTAAATTTGACATTTATTTTTGCTGCTCTCACCCTTTATTCTACATACAGCAAGAGCCAGCACAGCACAGGTCTGGCTGGGACCTGTGGTCCTCCAAGCAGGATCAGTATCATAGTTTCTATTCACTGACATGCTATTCTAATGACTTTTATTTCCAGCCTATCTATAGCCTTTATACATGTTAGGAACATTACTAAAGCACCTAATTTCCGTAATGCGCCTAACACAGAGGCGAGGCGCGATGAACTTTAGACACCATTTATGAACATACAAAAACCACTATCATACATCAGGCGCATTATATACTTGAAACGAGACTCGTCAATTCACTTTGAAGCACCTTTCTTCATACATGTCTCCCTAAGTGTTAGACTATTATTAGGTCTAGTGGCCAAAGTGAAAACTGCAGGACTTAAAGGGGTTTTGTCTCGAAGTAAAATTGACGTAGGAAGTTTGAAAATTAAGTAATAAACATTTTCACCATTCATCATTATCAAAAATTCTGCACCGTTTTTGTTTTAGCTGCTCCTTTAGTGAGCCATTGTTTACAGCTCGTCTCCAGGGTATACGACCAGGGCTGAGAGCTCCTCAGTCCTGGCCACACATGCTCAGACATCACCTCTCCAGGAAGCTACTGAGTGTTCAAACCCCAGGTGCTGTCATTCTACTCCCGTCCTTTGGACTAGTTAGTAATAAGTCAAACAGTGCAAATAAAAAAAAAGAAACCACAATCAGGTATGTGCATTGATAAAGAGGAAAAAAAAATCCACAGGTTAAGTTCCTGCAGGGATTTGAACCAAGGACCCTTGTGCTGTAAAGCAAAAATGTTACCTCTGAGCTACAGTGTAGCCTCTCACAGTTCTATACATAAACAGACCTTACTTTGACTAGATAGAGGAAAGGCCTGGTAATGTCATCCTGCAGGGTCACATGATATGCAATTCAAACAAATCACACACGCCCCCTTCTGAGCACACAGAGCTGAAGAGCTGGAGGCAGGAGGTATGAAATGAGATCGTGGCAAAACCCCTTTAAGAATTGTTAAAAAATATTGAAATTGATATGGAAAATTAAAGAAAAAAATAACCAAAATGTCTAAAAAAAGCGTTTAACATAAAAACGTGAGTTACACAGTAAGTCATTTTTTGATGACACATTCCCTTTAACAGAGGTATTTTTCGCCTCTGGTTTGGATGCAGGTTAGCCCCATTGCAATGGGGATAACCTGACTCCTTCCTCCCCAAGTAGAATTCGATGAGGATCTACTCAAAAAAATTAACATGTTTTCCTTTATTGCCACAAATTTAAAATCCATGGTGTTGATAATCCACACTGTAGTTCACTGTGTGAGCTACAGTGCGGACTGGCCATTCAAGTGAATGACCTTCGGAATGCACAAGGATTTTAATGAAAAATTCAAAGCGAAATCCACATTGAATTCCTCATTCGGATTCACTGTGTAAACATACCCTTATTGTGTCAGAGCCTGGGCCCATCATCCTCCAGTGCTGAGTCAGTTCTGCCCACGAAGGAAGCCAATGTTCAAAGGAAGCCAAAAAGAATTTCCCAACAATATGAATTTTTCTCAAGTTGTTCATATAGAGTAAAATATTGCATGTTTGCATTATCCCACATTCATCAGGTCAGCATGTGATTTCATAAAGGCATTAGTTTTTTTAAGGGCAAAGAAGGAAAGGAATTTCCAGTCTTACCTAATATTTGGTCAGTAGTAATAAGCTGTATTTGCTTTTACACACCTAGAATATCGATCAAACATTTTTTGCATTCATTTTTTCCAGCAAATAATAATGATAACTGTGACGTCTGTGGCTGGTATCATTATCATTACGCCATCAGTGGTTAAAGGGTGGGGCAGCATTTTGCATCTTCTCCATCAGGTGTTTAACCATTTCCTGACCGGGCCATTTACCCCACTTTCCGACCAGGCTCATTTTCATTTTCTTTATTACACACAAGTTTGAATAATACAACGTTTTTCATGCTTAGTTAGGGCGCGTTCTCACGGCACAGGACAAATACCAGCCGGTTCGCCGGCCGGTATTTGTCCTGTTTTGCGCCGTCCCCGCAGCCGCGGGGGGGGGGAGGGACTGCTATTCTCCGCGATGAGCGGAGAAAAGCCTTCCCCCTTCACATTGGCTTGCACAGATTCTGTCCGGAAACCGGACGGAAGATTGTGCTGGCACAATGTTTTGCGGCCGTACTGCGGGCGGAAAAGCCGCCGGACGGAAAACCCGTGCGGTGGGGACTGCTGCACGGGTTTATCAAAGAACACCATTGTGCACATTTTCGGCCGGTTTTTCAGGCGGTCTGAAAAACTGCAAACTGGCTGAAAAAAAGGCCGAAAACATGCCCTTATTCTACTAATTACTTTGCCTTTTTTCTGTGATGTGTACAGCTTTTTTTGTGTTATTTTTTTTATAATTTCGGAACAAATGGTTAAAAAAGTTTTTTTAAAAGTCTGCTTTTCGCATTTTTTATGTATCTATTTTTTTTACTGCAAATGTGGTAATAAAATACGTTTTGTAATTGTGTCATTTTTCATACTGGATGTTTATATGTAGGCAGGGGGCGTAACTAGTGGCATAAAATTTTGGATGGGGCCCCCCCCTTGCCAGCCCCGCCCCCAACACCATGAATATTCACCAGTATCTTTTAATAATAGTCGTGCAGTTACTAGATAATGGAGCAAATACCTCACCATACATGTCTTCATCATACTGCTACTGAATAAATTCCACTATACCAAGTCCAACATTACCAATAACACTACTACATTAGGACCCAATTATATTGCCACAACACAATCACAAATTACCACAGCATAGTGACTGAATAATACCCCTATACTATTACTGAATAAGATCAGTATACAATGACCAATATTCTCCTCATACAGTGCCCATAAAGTGGTAGATACCAATGTACACAGGATCTGCAGACTGTATATTACCTCCATATAGTCACCATATAGTGGTAGACATCAGTGTACACAGGCTCTGCAGACTGTATATTACGCCATATAGTGACTATATAGTGGTAGATACCAGTGTACACAGGTTCTGAAGACTGTATATTACCTCCATACAGTGATCATATAGTGGTAGGTACCAGTATAAACAGGCTCTGCAGATGTTTAAGTAATTACACTGCAGTTACATCCAGCGACTCACCAGAGACATCGTCCATGACGGGAGTCTTTCCCTTACTTCTGCATCCTGTCCAGAACTCCATGATGGCTTCTCCCGGCCACAACTCATCTCTGTAGAATTTACCACACAAACATCTTAAAATTCAAATTTTCCAGTACCTCCCTACCAGTGCTCCCCCCTCTGGACAAACTCCATATGAAGTGATAGGTGGAGGTGTGGAGGTTATGGGGTGATAACTGGAGGGGGTTGTAGGCGATACGTGGAGGTGAGGGGGTTATGGGGAGTTTATGAGGTGATAGGCGGACGTTAAGGCCCCGTTCACACGGCTTATTCTGCCACAGATTGGCGCCGTACTGCGCGCCGGATTTGCGCTTCAGTACGGCGCCAATCCGCGGCCAAACAATTACGGTAATCCAATGCTCTCATTGAGAACGGTGAATCCGTCGCTCCTCCCTGCTGCGTATCCGCCGCGGGGGAGAAAGTGACATGCACATTATTTACGGCGCGGACGCGCCCGTAAACAATGGGATTGTCTATGGGGCCGGGAGCGGCGCCCCCGCCGCGCTCCGGCCCCGCCCCCGTCCCGCCCCTTATTCACGGCGGATTTGTGCGCTCAATACGGCGCACAAATCCGTCGGGAATAAGCCGTGTGAACATGGCCTAAGAGTCTATGGGGTTGTAGGTGGGGGTTTTATTTGTGTTGGCACTAGGATGCATAACACAATGGTGGGGGAGGGGCAGGAGAGAGGAGTACAGAGCACAACTTACATTCTCCTTGGGGGATAGAGGACCATCCTCCTGGAGATTATGCTGTGGCTGTGGTTGGTATCCCCGGAATCAGAGTTGAAATCTATACCATGCACCTCCAGAAGATCAGCCGCAGGCATGATCTTCAAAGGGTGGAGGGGATTGAGTTTAGTACTGTCATGTTTTTTGTAATGTTTTTATTTTTATACAGAGTTCCCCTTTGGACTATGTCAGACTCATTGGATTATGTCAGATCAACGTCGGATTGATTTCTTTAATAAAACTGTTAGAGGTATGATGTCGGGAACTTTTTTTTTTAAATAAAAATTTTGTGCATTTTGTGTCTTTCTTTTACCATTTAATTCCAGTGTTAGTAATGGAAGCGACTGACAGATGCCTCTTCATTACCATTGCTCGGGCTTGGTGTCAGCCAGCAGCAGTGTTTCTTGTTGCCCGTGGCTAACCCTGTGTCACTATTACCCCAGTACCCAATGCACCAGGAGTACTGGGAAGAGCCAGGTTACCAACAGAAGCTAAGAGCTTCAGGACAGCATCTTAGGATGCTGCCCTGATGTCACTTTCACTGTCGCCTGTCACTTGGGGCCTGTTTGTTTCTGACATTGACCAGATGGGTCCTTAATAACAAATCGACGTTATGACAGGGCCCAGCCAGCAGTGAGTAATAAAATATTACCCAGTCCTTTTATATGTAAGTATCGGGTGATCTTCTTTTTGGACTCTACCCTTATCTCCTCCATCTGCTGCAAACAGAGAATCTCCTTAAACCAGTCACAGATGGTAACTGGGGGGAGCTCCATAGGTGATGGTTTAATGTCTTGGATACTACTAGAAGAAAAGCAGTCAGAGTACCCTTACATGGGTTGTCCACTAGTAAAAAAAATATACTGAAATGGGGCTAAGGTGGAGAAAAAAAATTATACTTTCCTACTTATCCTTAACTGCTTCCGCTTTAGTGCTCCCTAGTGAACCTCTCCTCTCCACTTTTGGGCTCTTATCCTGACACACAGGAGAGACTGGTGCTCCGTTCATTTATGTTCATTGAATTTCAACCGACAAACTATTTTGGGTGAAATCATCCATTTTAACAAACATCAAACTTTAATCCCTGTTTTGATGATTACTGAATGATAGATGTTCCTAACCAGATTCATCCCGGACATTCTAGTCTTTGAGTGGTATTTTCAGTAGTAAAACTGCAGTATTTTAGAAGGGCATAGAATGACTACAACTACTTAATGATTAATTTACTTGGTGTAAGTGGCCTGCACAGTTCCTAGGTCACAACTTTAATGACATTCTTTAGGATGAAGTGGAACCAAACATAAAGAGAATGACTGCATCTCTATGGCATACATATAATACATACACTACATCTATAGAATTCATGTTAGAATATTGGTGAATATTGGTGCAAACATGTCCACTGATAAAATAACCAATGGACTTCTTCAGTCCAGATAAGCCTAACAGTGTCCATGACATTAACCAAAGGGAGCTTACAGGGGTCACCTTGTCTGGTTTTTCTTCTTCTGAACTTTGGCTCACCACAGGAGGTTATTTACATATTAGGAAGTAGATCAACCCACTGCAGCCAGCACTGAACTTACCCCAGAGTCATAGCTTGGCTTTATTTTACCCAAGGCAGAAATTCAGTTTGTTACCCAAACCTAGCCTAGCTGCAAAAAACCAAAAGCAGAATTACCTGGATTTTTCCATAGATTATTAAAGAATTGTGGTCGTAAACTGATTTGCATCTGAATTATAGAAAAACCCAATGGGGGAGATTTATCAATAGTATCTAACTCTTAAACAGTTCTAAGTTAGACCAGACAGTCTTACAATTTGTGTGGTGTTTCTTATGGAGGACATCTAAACCGGCTGCTCCTATGATCTCTGCTGAAAGGCATCGAAACCAGTAGATACCTTTGGCGGATACTTGCCGATCTTTTGGGACATTCAACCTCATTGAGGATTCCAGGTTACATTCCATTGAACTTTCATTATGTTTATGTGAGAAGTACATAAAATTTCGGCTAATGTTTGATTATGGCAATATTGGCGAAGATTGTTCTATAATATAAAGAATTAAAAATATTCATAAAAACGCAAAAAGAATATTTGTGTTTCACGGAATATTGTCCTAATTTATGCTGTTTTCCATGCGGGGGGGTCCTGCTAATGCCGTGCATGTAACATGGTAGTTTTAGTGCTACTTTTTCTTTTGAAGTTACTTTATGCCACAAACATGTGCCCAAATTTTGGCGCATGTGAACCATGCCCCTTTATCGAGGTCACTCCCCTTCTTTCGGACGAGGCGCCAAAGTGTCTGGAAACTGTCTAGAACACATAGTAAATGTGGTGTAAAGCTTGTACTCCATTATTTTTGCCTCAAATTGTGCCAGAATTCTGGTGCAACTGCCTTGATAAATGTGCCCCAATGTAACTAAACTAAGTTTGCTATGGGCCCTGGCTTCTCTAGTTACACCCCTAACAATTATCCTGTGTGTCTTTTATTGAGCACATATTTTTTATATGTTTATATAGTGCTGCTATATTCCACAGTGCTGTACAGCGATCATCATTCACATTGCTCCCTTTCGCCATTGGAGTTCAGAGTCTATATTTCACATTAACTTATCCGTATCTGTTTTGGAGTGTGAGAGGAAACTCCAGGACCTGGAGGAAACCCATGCAAACATGAGGAGAACATACAAACTCCTTGCAGATGTTCGTTGGATTTGAACCTAGGATTCCAGCGTTGGAAGGTAGCAGTGCTAATAACTGAGCTGCCATGCCGTCCCACGTTTAGTAAACATTCACAGTGCAGGAAGAAAATCTTACATCTGTTCATAGAATATTTTCCTTGGAGCACTGTGGAACATCCAGGTGAGTTCGAGCAAACCTAACACTGGGTGCGTTGTTGTATTTTTTTTAGAAAGAAGCAGCTTCCTTTATAGTGTACTTCCATGAACACCTATCTTGTTCAGTGTTGTTAGTAGACAAATGAACAGAGGTACTGTACTTGCAGTTTGCAGAGTCTTCTGCAGGTTTTAGGATGTTTACTATTGTGCTTTTGGAGTGGTTTTAACAGGGCATCCACTGCTAAGGAGAATAGCAGTGCTTTTCAGTCTCATAGGTCTTTTTAACACATATTTTGAATGTCCTTAGTGAAGAGAAAATATTCCAGCATCCATTCAAGGTTGAAGTAAATAAATAATCCAAAACTTTATTTCACATATTAAAATATCCAAGATCTCATAGTAGTAACAGAAACATGGTTAGACTGCTAACGTGTTTCGGAAAAATTTTCCTTAATCATAGCATGTTTCACTAGCCCGCTCATCCACATTTATAGTCAAAAGGGGGTTGGTCACGTATTCCTTAAACCCTTAACAAGATAACCCTCAAACAAGTATACAAAGATACAAATATATATAAAAACAACATAAAAAACACTCACAATGTTTCTGTGTGAGATACACTAATTACAAATAGCAAACACCCCCTAATATTGATACATAAGATCGTGTCTCTTATTTAGCCCCTGAGGGGAGCATGTGATCTATTTAAAAATTAACCAAGCTTCCCTACTTAGGAGTTCTTGTGATGATCACCCCCCTTTCGTTCTCCAAACTCTTCAATTTCCTTAAAGGAAAAAACCCTATTTACCATCGTGGACTTCCATAAAATGTTTTGAGGCCATAGAGATGCCTGTGTTAAATGGAGCCCGTATATCTAAAACATGGCGTCTAATTCTTACCTTAAGGGCAGAAGTCATAAACCCCACATAGATTTTGCAATTTGGAAAGGGGCATTGTTACGTATATCTTTTTTTGGGGAAGAACTGATTTGTCATGAACAAAGATTTGTATGTCTATATTTAATGGGCAAAGAACATGTGGAACCCAAATGCCCAATCTCATCTATTTAACTCAAACACCATTGCCAATTAGCTCTTGGAACAATCAATTACACTTTTTCTTCCTGCACTATAGATGTTACAAAACAAACAAAGATGAACAGTACAACTGTTTGGGTGTTATTAGTTTAGTTAGAGTGTGTTTGTGTGTAATTATTATTCAGATGATTAAGTATTTACTTACTTTTTTTTTGCATCTGTATACAAAATTTTTGACCAGCACTTTTTCTCTCTGCACGATGGATGTTTACTTAATGTGCTTCATAAAAATCAGGAACACTACATCTGTTGTGTGTTATTAGTTAGATTGTGTTTATCGATAATTGGGACCAGGGCCGGGACGACAGGTAGGCGAAGATAGGCGACCACCTAGGGCGCCACCTCATGCCTGGCAAAAAAGGGGGTGCAAGGAGGTTGGCTGAATTTTCCATTGGTGGGCGTTATATGCCTTATTTGCCTAGGGCAGCAGAATACCTTGTCCCAGTCCTGATAACAATAAGACTACATTTAATTAGTATTTAATGAAGAAATCTGGTTAATTCCAAAGGGTTCATGTACTTTTTTTTGCAACTGTAGGTAAATACTAGATGAAGCAAAGTAGCTTGCTGTTTCCTCTCCAGCCTCAGCATCCCCTTTTAGCCCCCCTCCCTGTAATACTATTGCATTTTATTAAACATCACTTAATTGCAATATAATAAGTCCAGATTACCCTGCCCATATAAGGATTTACAGTTTTCTCTGTACCATGATTTCAAGGAAAGCTGTCAATCACTATATATGGGCAGGGTAAGCAGGATTTCCATTATCTGGTAAGATCTATACACAGTGCGTTTTTGTAGAGCTTTTGGTGTGGTTTTTCTGTTGCAGTGATGCATTACAGTGAAAAATGCCCCTTTTTTACTGCAGCTTCCTTTCAATTTCTTATATTGGTTTGAAAATGTACACTATAAGCAAAATAATTTATTTCTCACTTTCAAAAATGTTACAAAATCGCCATGTGAAAGGTACTTTTAGAGACAGTTTAAGTCTTGCTGACCCTGCCCACATGCAGTGATTGATAGCTTTCCTTGCATCAGTGAGTATATAGAGCAAACTGTCAATCATTGTAGTGGAAGGGGAACATAATTTTTCATTTTTCTTCTAAGATTTTTCGGGTTTTTTCAACGAAATCCTCTCCAAATCATTTTAATCCTATGTATCACTGAGCGCTCATCTACTTTTATTAGAAGTGGCAATTATCAGGGGGTTTGAGCAAATGGCAGATCTTGTGATCATTTGTTCAATCCCCTTCTCCATGACACTCGTCGCTGTATAAATTGGCGCAGACACCCCCAATTTTTAAAATAGCTTAAAAGCAGTGAGAATACCCTTTTTTAAAAACCTGTTTTTTATGTGGTTCATACATTTGGCGCATCGTAGGTGGAGTGCAGAGTAATCCTGGCGTGAAGCCTATCTGTTCCACATAGTAAGCACAATGGTTTGTGCACAAGAAAAGACTCCATAGAATTCCTGTCAGCTATGGATATGCTTACTGATGTTAATTATAAAACTATATTGAATAAAATAATTTCCCAATATATATAAAATTAATATAAAATTATATAATATATACAATTAATGTCTAATTAAATAATATAAAATTATTTACAATTAAACAATATAAAATTTATATAAAATTATATATTATAAAATTGAAAATAAATTAAATAAAAAAAGCAATACAGCATCTACTATAAATCCCGCTATTATAGCATTATCAGTGAAAATAAACACATCACAGCAGCCTAGAAATAAGGAAAGCCTAGAAAAGTCATTAAAATAGCATGTCAGTGAATAGAAACTATGGTAGTGATCTTGCATGGTGCACCACAAGTCTCAGCCAGACCTGTGGTGTGCCGGCTATTGCCGTATGTAGAATAAAAGCTAAATTTTAAAACTGATCACCATCTGATTAAAACTACTTTCATTTAATGTAGTAAAAAAAAAATTTAACAAAATGTTATTATTAACACTAGTGAATTACACTAGTCTTTATAGAGAAGAGACGTAACAGAATCAAAATGTAACATTTTTTATCTGATTGACAGCAATAGTTCTAATATATCTCTCGCAACATTCTAATTACAAATTGAAACTGACACAGGGAGAGCATTGGGACATAAGAGAAACATTGAACAGTAGGGTTGATATTTATGAGCTTCTGTTCTTCTCTATAGACCTGTTTATTGAGTTGCTTTTCTAATGTAAAATTTATTATGTTAATAATAAAACTGTGTTCGGATTTATATATTTTTCTTATTTTATAATTAAAATCTTAGAAAATACTTTTTTGGTACTTTTATATTGTAAGTTAATTATTATTCATCAAAATGTATGTCAGTGTGTTAGCCTTTATTCTACATATGACAATAGCTGGCACACAACAGGTCTCTACTAGTTTACTAGTTTTACTTGCACACACACTTAAAAAAAAAATTACATTTTCTGTCACCATATTCTGACACTCATAGTTTTTTTTATTATTTTGTTGATGTAGTCATATGTGGCCTTTCCTGAAATTTTTTTTGTTGCGATTTTTTACAGTTAACCTTTTTGTTACTTTTTCTATTTTTTTTTATTCCTAAAAAGCAACTTTAGATTGCAACAATTTAATCAGTCATATAATGCTTTAATATACTACTTACTTACTTTTCTTTTTAAAACTAACAAGTAAGCTATTAGCATATCTAGCAACTCTCCCATGTTGTACAGGAGACTCCCACAAATAGCAGAAACCTCCCAATCCCCTGCTAGATACCTATCTAGCATTCAGTAAAGCTGGGTGACACCCCATGTCCCACAGGTGGCACCCATTGTTACTGGACACTGGATAGATTGTACAGCATCCAGAAAGCTGTGTGATGACCATCCCCCAGAAGTAGCACCCAGTATTTTGGAAACTGGGTATCCTCTCTGGCTTATTTGGTGTCACCCAGCTTTGCTGGACACTGGATAGCCTATCCAGCATCCAGTAAAGTTTGGTGACACCCTTTCCTCCACAGGTGGCACTAAGGGCGACATGTATGAAGGAAGGCGCGTCGAAGTGAATAGTCGAGTCTCATTTTCAGTGTATAATGATGTATGAAAGTGTTTTTTGTGTGTTCATAAATGGTGTGTAAAATTCATTGCACCTCGCCTATGTGTTAGGCGCATTACGGAATTTAGGCGCATAAATAATGTTAAAAGGGTTTTAGAAAAGGCTGGAAATAAGAGAAGTCATTAGGATAGCATGTCGGTGAATAGAAACGATGGTACTGATCTTGCTTGGTGGACCACAGGTCCCAGCATGACCTGTGCTGTGCTGGCTCTTGCTGTATGCAGAATAAAGGGTGAGAGCAGCAAAAAGAAATTTAAAATTTAATGTAGTAAAAATTTTAAATATAACAATCTGAACAACATCATCAGTGGGTTATTTAATGTAAAATTTGTTTTAGATTCTATTAATTTAAAATACATTTTATAGGAGATGTTTTTATATTTTTGAGATATATATTTTATATTAATTTTTATGATCATGTTTTTCATTAAATTTAAATAATTTAATTGTATATAGTTTGATAATTATCATAAATTACTTTTTATTATTGTACTGGTGTAAGTTGAGAAATATTGGACATTTTTGCCTCTTACAGAAAATCTAGCTCCACTTCGACTCCTCAGGCACAGGCAGAACACATTGAAATAGGTCTGCCTGCCCGAGCAGTAATGCAGCTAGTTTTGCCGAACCACATTCATATATGTGTCTAATATTACGAATGTGATGCGACACGCCTCCATAACGCCACCAGAACGCCCCCAGAACACCCCTCATGTTAGGCACATTAGAAAGGGTTGAGACTTATGAACAATGCGCCTAACACATTCGTTAGGTGTATTAGACATCGTAGCCGGCTCACTTACGTGCTTTGTACCCCAGAAAAAGGGTGAAAAACCCGATCACACATGTCACCCTTAGTTTTCTTATCATGGAAAACTGGGTGCCACCTGTGGAGAATGGGTGTCACCCAACTTTTTGGGATGCTGGATAGGCTGTCCAGCCTATATGTACATATGAAATGTTTCTTCATATTTACAGTTTTCCCATTTGACCACTTCGGATTAGTGATCTACGTCAGAATTTTCTATATTTCTGTATAAACTTTACCAAAAACTATTAAGGATTTTCACACTAAAAGTAGATAAAGAGAAATATATCAACAAATGAGTCATAGATATTAGATTTGGGAATTTATTTATTGAGAAAAATGATTCAATAAGACATTTGTGAATGGCAAAAGTATGTGAACCTTTAGGATTAGCAAATAATTTGAAGGTGAAATTAAGGGCAGGTGTTTTGTATCAAGTGTGACTGTGCATCCTGGTTTGTTAACGCTGGGTTCAAGCTTTACGTTTGTATATTCATAATTACATGCATTTTTTAACTGTATAAAACACGCATGTAGAAAACATATGTTTAAAAAACACATCAAAAACAGATGCAGCAGTTTTTTATGCAATTGTTTTTTTTTTTTTTTAATTAACTTTAATTTGGAACATAGGTGAAATGTGGGTTAATAAAAAAAAATGCATGAATTCTTAATTGATTGACTTTTTGATGCAGTTGAAAAATGTAACAAAAACATTATGTGTAAACCCATCCTCAAATTAAACCTATGGGCAAAAAAGTGAGTTTTAGACCTAAGTGTGGAATAAATGTAGCCCCAAGTGTAATATTTTGGACTCATATGTTTGATTTTGTTCTCTTTATCTACTTTTGTGAAAATTTGATGTAATTTTAGTCAAATTTATGCAGAAATAGAAAAAAAATCTGAAGGGTTCACAAACTTTAAAGCACCACTGTTTATATGATTAAATATGCTGAATAGGTCTTTGCCAGTAAATGCATTGTAGATGGACTTTAACCCCTTAAGCCGAACACCTGAAAAGTAGTTAATGACCGTTTTTGCCGCCTTGCATTTCAACAGTTGAAACTTTTTTATTTTTTCAATGACGCAGTTGTATGAGGCCTCGTTTTATTTGTGACAAGTTGTACTTTTTGGGGAAATAGTTTAAATCGCTTATAAATAATTGCAGAATTTTTTTTTTTTTTTTTACACCATTCACATTTCACACTTAATAACTTGTTAGATTAATTCTACAGGTTATTATGGTCGTGTGGATACCTAATATGTTTAGGGTTTTTGTGTATGTAATATATGCACAATTATTTTTTATTAAATATTTATTTTTATTTTACTTTATATTTATTTTATATTTATTTTTTATTCATTTTTTTTTGACACTTAGTAATGTATTAGTCCATTCATATATGCTTATACATTAAAATCTGTGTCACTTTGACACAGGCAGTGATCTGGACAGCACACAGTGGGTCCTGGTCACTGGCTTCTAATACAGACACCTCTGGGGCCACTCTAGGTCCCCAGGGCTGACTGTGCAGCCGGTCCCTGGGCTCTGTCGGGTGACCGGGTACTCCGATCACCCGACAGAGCAGAGGAAACCCTTTGATTGCGCTGCGGTGACGATCCGCCGCAATCAAAGGGTTAAAGCACCAGGATGCGGAGGTTTCCCCCGCTCCCTGGTGCTCGCAGGAGATGCTCTGGGATCAGGGCTGTGTAGTACAGCCCCGATCTCAGCGCCGCAAACTCCGGTGTCTGCAGCGACGCCTAAAGTCGGCGGGCGGTCGTTAAGGAGTTAAACAAGTTATTATTATCATTTCAATGGTTTCTATTACAGAGGTTTATTTGATTATGGCCAAAAAACACAAGGGAATGATTTTATTGTCTATGTTTTACATACAGGGGGTGTTCTCACCATGCTGTTTCACAGGAACTGCTCTTCACAGCCAGCTTCAGGCTCCCACCTCCTGTTCAGGCTGTGGGTGGTTCTACAGCATCGACTGACAATTCAGCTCTGCTATTCCTAGCTGAGGGATATAGGACATAGTGGTGAAGGGGTTTTAACAGCAGGGCACATGACTACAGAGCTCTAAAGGATTAAAGTTTGTTAGTAACAAAAAGCAGGGGTGTGTCATTGTGTATAGTTACATGTTTTTTCAAAGCGATTGTACAAAATTCAATAAGGGAAATCAGTGATCAAACCCTATGTTGGAAAATTAAATTTTATTCCTTTAATGGAAGATTTTGTACTGACATGTAATCTGTGTTCATGGATGTGTATTATTAATAGAAAGCTTTTTCTCAATGAAGTGCCAGTTCATTACACTATATAAGTTGGTAAAGTTGATGTTGTTTGAAGCTAATTATTCTTGTGAATCCCCTAAGGCTGCATTTACACTTTGAGCTTTTGTTCCGGTTTTCAATTGCATCAAAATGCAAGTAATTAAAACCGGCGTACTTTAAAAAAATAACATGTTTTTCTCATTAACCCACATTTCACCTGTGCTGCAAATTACAATTAATTACTAAGCCAACTGTATTCAAAAAATGCACCCAGTAACCCCCAAATGTAGCCTCTGCATACAGTTATTGTAGTTTAGCTAATAATTTTTAAATTTACCCACAAAAAAATTTGGGCTGGAGAACTTGATGCTCCTGCCCCCAGTCCAAAATCAGTAAAAGTGCCATGCTACTGACCATTCATAGTACCATCTTCTCCTGTGCACTTTTTGGGCCCCGACAAGCTCCTGTGCTCAGATGGATACACGACTGCTGTAGCCCCTTTTAAAATGCTGCTTCTTGCCTCTTGACCACTGAAAAAAATGAATAGTAAAACCCAGTAGTCAAATAGCGGGCATTTGCCCCTGTAGCACCAAATGTTGAAACACTCTTACAAGATCATGATCTCCATGTTTTGTCATTAGTTTTCCAAGCAAAGAAAGTTGTAAAACCGAAATATACATTGAATCTTAAATTATGGAAAAATTAAACCAGGGTTAAAAATAAACAAATAGGTCCATTTTCTTATTTTTCCTTTAGGGAAGTTTTGTTCCAAGCCTGATTTGAATGTTTGCTGTTTAGCAAAAAAAGCCAAAAGTTTTCTTTGCTTTCATCTTTTTCAAAAATTTTCTGTTTTTAAAAATTTTTGCCCTCTTCTGAAGTCTGTACTTTTGTGGGGAATAGAAATCCCCGAATAGTTTTCAAAGTAAAAAAGATGCAAAGTTAATGGGTGCACGTATTTGTCAAATTTTCAAAACCTGGGAAATGCACCCCGGGGTATATCTGTCCAGTCACATGTTTCTTTCAGCTATAAACACTGCACAAATAATGAAACAAATTCTAATAAATATAGAAGTCAAATTAGTACATCTTATTTCTGTGTTATTTTCTTATTACTTGTTAGTATTGTATGTTTTTTCTTCTTTTTATTATCATTATTATGTGTTAAAAGTGATTGAAGCATTTAGTATTATTATTCTACATTTAATATAAAAATTTGAATATTTATTACTATTAATATTATTATCAGGCCGTAGTAATATTTACTTTATTTCTAGTTATAATTAATGTGTTTTATTATTATTATTATTATTATTATTATTATTATGAAAAGTTTGTAGTAGTATTTAGTTGTTTTCCCAAAAATTTAATTATTAAAAATTTAAAATAAAAAAATAATAAAAATAATAAAAATAAAAAATATGACAAGTTAGTAGTGTTTTGTTTTTTTATTATTTATTTTTTATTATTATTACCATCATCGTGCAATAGTGGTATTTTTTTTTTTTTAAAGTTCATTTTAAAGGGTAGGTATTACTATTTTAAAATATTAGATTATTTCACTTTGCAGAAGTATTTTTTATTATTATTGTAGGTTATTATTATTATTAGGCAGTAGTGGTAATAGTAATAGTAGTAGTATCATTAGTTTTGCATTTTTTTTGTGTTTTATTTTTATATATGTGTTTTGTACTTATTTTGTGATTAAAATTTTTGTGTATCTTTTTTTATATATTTTTTCCCATTCTTTTTACCAGACTTTATAGTTTTCACTCGCTAACAAATTTAAAAACACAATTTCCGCTTATTACCCCCAAAAAAAACGTTTTAACTATTTTTTTATTATACAAAAAAGTTCTGTCAGGTCCGTCCCCACGTTCCTGCCTTAAACGTGCGGTTTTGCTGCGAACCCGCAGTCGTCCTATTTCCATCGCAGTCTGTTTCCGGTGCAGTGCCCGTGAGCGCCCTGTACCCTCTGTTTCTCACCTGTGTTTGCTGCCCTCCATTTTGGGCTGTGCCCGATTCCTGTTTATAGAGGGCGGCGGCCCTTTCCCCTTCCTTTTTTCCACAGTGGCAGGGGGTTGGGCTTCCCCTCCCAACCCCCTTCCACCTGTGGGTTTATAAGCCTGCTTCCCCTCACATCCCGGGCCTGATCCTTTTTTGTGTCATGTTTTTTGTTGTGTATGTTGTTGTTGTTTTTTTTGTTCTTTGAGATCGTTGCTGTTTTTTCTGATCTTTTTTTGTTGCAGTGGGGGTTTTGGCCCAGTGGTCTTTTTGGGCCCTTGTCTGTGCTTTGTGAGTTTCCTTCCCTTTGTTTCTCCCCGGTTCCTCCCCTGGTCTTTCCCTTGGGTTTCTTCCCTGATTTTTTAGTTAGTCTTGTTTATGTTCTTGGGTCTGCAGTCTTTTTATTTATTGTTCCCTTTACCTTTTGCTTTCCCCCTGTTTGCATCTGTTTTGTCCGTCTTTGTTTGTCCTGCACATATTACTTCTAGTCTGTTTGTTTTTGTCCCTATTCTGTTGGTGCCTACCTTGGCACTTTGGCCCGTCTGGTCAGCTGCCATGCTGGGGTTTGTCTGAGGTAGACCTGGTGGCTGTCAGCGTAAACCCAAACCCTTTACCACAAAGGCCTTGAAGATACCTATGCCCGATGGCCACTTGGTTTCGCCCCCTCGGACAAGCCCGGGCAGTGGCCCAGTGGGTCCATACCCCCTTCCCCCGCTCCCCCCGTTCAGTGGGATAAGGCCCTGGACTCCGTGAAAATTTTGCCCTCTGTTTTTTGGCCCTTGTGCAGTCTTTTTTCTGGTTTGTCTTGTGTGTGGGGGGTTTTTTTTTTTTTTTGGGCGGGGTTTTTTTGGTGTTTGGAGCTGGGGGCCCCTCCACCTTCTGAGTCCCCGGGCTTACGGTCCCCCCTGACCCCTTCTGAGTCCCCGTGGTTACGGTCCCCCCCCTGGCCTTTACCCCCTTGGCTTACGGTCCCGCCCTGAGTTTCTGATCCCCGTGGCTTACGGGGTTCCCCGCCCTGAGCCTTTGGTCCCCGTGGCTTCCCCCCTTCCCCCCGGGCCTTCTGAGTCCCCGGGGCTTTCGGTCTCCCCCTGGCCCTGGAGTCCCCGGGGCTTAGGGGTCCCCCCTGGCCTTCTGGCCCCGTGGCTTTCGGTCTCGCCCGAGCCTTTGGGGGAGTCCCGTGGTTTTGGTTCGCCCTGGCCTTCTGGGGTCCCCTTTTGGCTTACGGTCTCGCCGGTTCTGAGTCCCGTGGCTACGCCCCCTTCGCCCTGACCCCTTTGAGTCCCGTGGCTTACGGTCTCGCCTGAGCCTTCTGAGTCCCCGGGGCTTACGGTCTCGCCCGGGCCCCTTCTGAGCCCCCGTGGCTTTCGGTTCGCCCTGAGCCCTTTGAGTCCCCCGTGGCTTACGGCCCCCCCCGGCCTTTGAGCCCCCCGGCTTACGGTTTCTCCCCTACCTTCTGAGTCCCCGTGCCGGTCTGCCCTGACCCTTTTTAGACCCCCGGGCTTCGGTTCCCCCCCCTTGGCCTTCTGAGTCCCCCGGGGGCTTACGGTCTGCCCTGAGTTTCTGGGGTCCCCGTGGTTACGGCTCGCCCTGAGCCTTCTGAGTCCCCGGGGCTTACGGGTCTCGCCCTAAAGCCTTTGAGTCCCCGGGCTTCGGTCTCGCCCTGACCTTCTGGCCCCCTGGTTTCGGTCTGCCCCCGGCCTTTGAGTCCCCGGGGTTTTACGTCTCCCCCTGACCCCCTTCTGAGTCCCCGTGGCTTCGCCCTCGCCCGAGCCTTTCTGAGCCCCCCGTGGTTTAGGTCTGCCCTGAGCCGAGCCCCCGTGGCTTACGGTTTCCCGCCTGGCCTTCTGGTCCCGTGGCTACGGTCTCGCCCTACCTTCTGGTCCCCGGGGGCTTCGGTTCGCCCTGACCTTCTGGTCCCCGTGGTTACGGTCTCGCCCTGGCCTTCTGAGTCCCGTGGTTCGGTTCGCCCTGACCTTCGAGTCCCCTGGCTTACGGTCTCCCCCTGAGCCTTCTAGCCCCCCGGGCTTACGGGCTCGCCCTGAGCCTTCTGAGTCCCGTGGCTTGGGGTCTCGCCCTGAGCCTTCTGGTCCCCGTGGTTTACTCTCGCCCGGGGCCTTTTGATCCCGTGGCTTAGGGTTTGCCCTGAGCCTTCTGAGTCCCGGGCTTTACGGTCCCCCCTGACCCTTCGAGTCCCCTGGTTACGGTCTCGCCTGACCCTTCTGATCCCCGTGGCTTCGGTCTGCCCTGGCCTTTGGTCCCGTGGCTGGGTTTTCCGCCCGAGCCTTCTGGTCCCCGGGGCTTACGGTCTCCCCCCTCCCTTTCGAGTCCCCGGGGGCTTAGGTTTCCCGCCCTACCTTCTGAGCCCCCGTGGTTTACGGTCTCGCCCGACCCTTTCTGAGGCTTACTGCCCCCCCCTGGGTTTCCCCCCCATTTTGCCTAGTGCCCCTTTGTTCCCCCTGTGGACCTCCATTCCTGGATTCCCCCTTTTAAGGGCTGGCAGCCTGTGTTGGTTTTGGGTTGCCCCGGATTGTTTCGGTCCCCGACCTGGGGGGAATTTTTCCTTTTTGGGGATTGGAGGAGGAGGAGGGGGCTTAAGAGGGGTACCTTTTCAGGGTCCGTGCCTTTCCCCTGTCCTTAGCTGCGGCCTCTGCTAAAAACCCCAGTCTACCTATGTTCCTACCAGTTTTTTCCTGGTGCAGTGCCGCTGTGAGGTCCTGTAGCCTCTGTTTACTCCCTGTTTTTTGGGCTCCTCCATTTTGGCTGCCCCTGTTTCCCCTTCTCTATGAGGGCGGCGGCCACATCTTCCCTTCCTTTATTCCCACAGTGTGCAGCGGGGTTGGGCTTCCCCTGCCAATCCCCTTCCACTGTGAGTTTAAAACCCCTGCTTCCCCTCACCTCCGGCTGCCCTTTTTGTGTCATGTTGTTGTTGTGTCATGTTGTTTTTTTTTTGTTGTCTTTGGTGTAGTCTGTTGCGGGTTTTTTTGATTTGTTTTGTTAGCAGTCGGTGTGCCCGTGGTTCTTTGGGTCTCTGTCTGTGTTTTTTGTAGTTTCCTTCCTTTTTTCTTGCCCGTTTTCCTCCCCTGGTCATGCCTTGGTTTCTTGCCTGAGTTTAGCTTATTTGCTTTTTTTTGTTCTTGGGTCTGCATCTTCTATTTATTTTCCCTTTATTTTGTTATCCTCCTGTTTGGATTGTTTTGTCCTGTCTTTGTTTGTCCCTGCACATATTTACTTCTAGTCTGCTTTGTCTCTTTTCCCCTATTCTGTTGGTCCCCTTACCCTTTGGGAATTCGGGCCCCTGCCCTGGTCGCTGCCACTCTGGGGTTTGCTTGAGGTAGCCCCTGGGGGCCCTGCCACGTCACCCAAAACCCTACCATAAAAGGGCTTTTGTGAAATCCCTTTATGCCCCGATGGCCATTGGGTTTTACGCCCCCTCGAGAAAGCCCCCCAGGGGGTCCATTTGGGCCCCTTTTTACCCGTTTTTCCCCCTCACCCCTTTTACAGGTCTTTTAAAACAAATAATCTCTCAGAAAAAATTTTTTATTATAAACAGATTTCACTTTGTATAAAAAATACTTCTGAAAAGGTTTTGATTCTTTTTCCCAAAAATTGCCATTTTTGTCTGTGAGGGATTTTTAAAAACTCTTGAAAATTTGGGCAAAAAAATTTGCGGGTGGTTGTTTTTTAAAAAAATTAGCCCAAAGCTTAAAAATATTCACTCTAAAAGGGAAAAATGATTTTTAAAAAGAAGAAAATTTTTGGGTGGCGGGGGGAAAGGAAAAAAACTTGTCTATTACCTTAAGGCCTTATATTTTAGAGGCCCTCTCTTTATTACAAAACCCATTCGGGAAATTTTTTTCTCAAAAAATTTATTGAAATTATTTTTTAGCAATAGGGTAAAATAAAAATTTAGACATTTTAACAAATGGTGGACATTAAAATATTCCCCCTTGGGTCAAAAATTTTTTAAAAATTTTTTTAAAGTGGTTGTTGTATCGTGATTTTTTTGGTTCGCATCAAAAAGTCCCCCTTTTTGGGGTGTTTATACTCAAAGGCACTTTTGCCCGTAGTTTTTTTTCTTTTGGCGGTCCTATTCATCTGAATGAGGGTTTTGCAGAAATAAAATAAAAAAACCCCGGGAAAAAAAAAAACCCTCATTTTCATTTTTTGGGGGCTTTTGTTGCCTTCCCCAATACTTATTTTTTTGGGGGAAAAAATTTCCCTATATTTTGGGTTTAAACAAAAGTTTTTGGGTTTATAAAAAAGCCACAAATCTTTAGTAAAAAACAAAATTTGTTTAAAAAAATTTTTTCCCCAAAAGACTTGCCACTTTTTTTTAAAAAACTGGATGGAGTTTTAACAAAAAGATCAGGGCCCTTTTCCAGAAAACCCTTTTAAATTTAAAAAACAATGTACACCAAAAAACGGGTGAAAATTATGCTAGAAATCTACTGCAGGTTTTAGATGGCCTAGATTTTTAATCAGGGAGAAAAAAAGGAAATAAAAGGGATGGGGCCCCAAATGTAAAAAATTTCCCAAAGGGCTATGTTTCAACACCCAATTTTTAAAAGGGGGTTTTTCCCCTTTTAAAAGGATTTTTAGTTTGTTAAAGTTTCTCGCAAAAACAAGTCATTTTTTGAATTTTTTCCCCATTAAAAAGGTCCTCCCTTTTTTGGGGATATCTCCTTTTTTAGGGGGTGAAACACCCCCTCATTTTCCAAAACTACAGACCGGGTTTTAAACAAACCCGATAGGTTTGCTAGCACTGGTTGCATAGCCTACAGACCGGGCCCTTCTACTACACCCTAGTAAAGAATCCGTAAAAACCCCTAAATTTTCAAAAAAAACCCCAAGGGAAAACGGAAACTAAAGGTAAGAAAATTCAAGTAGTGAAAAACCTCTAAAAACCGGGTTCTGAAAATCCAAAAAAAAACCAAAAACGGGCGGAATTTTTTGGTTTCCCAGGGGAGCATTTCATGGGCTGCACGGGGGTTTCCGAGGGGGGTTAACCGGGGCAAAAAGTTTTAAAAACATGTTTTTAATCTTCTCCCTGGAAAAAAAACAGCGGCTTCAAAAAAACCCCTTTTGGAAATTTTTGGACTCCCAGAAACCGTTTATTTATTTGGAAGTCTACACAGCACGGGGGGTACAGTCGGATTTTCATTTTTCGAATCCGCTGAAAACCCGACAAAGGTTTCCAGTGCGGGTGAAACCATATTCTAATACATTTAACACATCTTTTTTGGGTGCATTTTTAAAGGCATTTTTCCCTTTTTAAAGGGGGTTGACATTATGAATGGGCCTTTTCCCTTCTTTTTTCGTGGCTTTTAAATGCATAAAAAAGGGGGGTGAAACCTTTTTTTCCCGGGATGTATAAAACATTTAAATCGGGTTGGCGTAATTTTGGCGCCTGCCCTAAAAACATTTTGTAAGGGGGCAAAGATTTTGGGGGCGTTTTGGGGGGGGGTTGGTTTTGCACCACATTCTTTGTTAAAACATATTTATAAATGTGGGGGCTTTGTCTGGGAACGGGCAAAACCGACCCCTAAAGGCATTCGTGGGGGAAAACTAGATTTGCAAGGAGGACAAAAATAGCAATTATTTTTCAACTCAAATCACTAAAATAATAATAAAATATTTTTAATAATTATCAAACTATATAAAACTAAATAATAATAATTAAAATAATTTTTTAATTTTTAAGGGAAAATTAAAATTAAAATTATAATATCAAAAAATAGAAATGATCTCCTAAAAAATTTTTAGATAAAATTATGTAATTTTAAAATTAATCATAAATTAAAAAATATAAATTAAAATAAAACAGTAGGTGGGGTGGGGGCCGCAGGTGGGCTCGGATCGCCCGCCGAGGGGACCTGTTTCCCCCCGGGGGGGCCCCAGTCCGGACCCCGGTCTAGGCGGCTGCAGGGCCGCAATGGTCCAAGCGACCGGCCCCCTTTGGGGCGGGGGACCGACGGGCCCCCCCCTCGCCACACGGTCACGGCCGGGTCACCGACCCACCCCCCAGGGGGCCCATCACGGCCCCCCGCACCGCGCGATGCAAGCAGGGGCCGGGGTGAACAGTGGGGATCTTTAAACCTGTCTGTTCAGCCCCCAGGGGGGCCCCCCCGGGGAGGTGCGCGATGTAATGACCACGGCGCCCCCGCTCCGCGCCCCGCACACTGCTCCCGGGGCCCCCGGGGGGAAGGGCAAAAGGGGAGGGGTATTGTTTTTTATTTTTTTTTTAAAAAACTATAGCCCGTTACCAAATTACCACCCTGTCCCCTAACACCGCCTGGCCCTGTATTACTGCCCTTCTACCTAAAACCCCAGCCCTGTCTACCGTAACTCCCCCTGTCGCCTATATACTGCCCTTCAAACCGTATACTGCCCTGTCAATTATATACACCCCTGTCCCCGTTTTTCTCCCTGTCTCCCTAATCCCCATGTCTACCTATACACTCCCCATCTACCTGTATACTGCCCTGTCTGCCTATATACTCCCTTTTACCTTTTAACTCCCCCTTTCCCCCTATAAGTGGCCCTGTCTTATATAGCCCTGACTGCCTATATACTCCCCTTCGGCTACAACTGGCCCTCCCCTGTTTACAACTGGCCCTGCGCTTACATATGGCCCTGCTTGCCTACATACGGGCCCTACTGGCAAATTCCCCCCCCTGGCGCACTGGTTATTACCCCCTACATGCTAACTGGCCCTCCCTTTGCTGATTAGGGGGGGGCCCCCAGCTACCGGGCTGTTACGGGGCAGCCCCAACTACCTGGCTGGTTTGGGGGGGCACCCCGCTACCTGGTGGATCTGGGGGACCCATTTATGGGCGGGTTATGGGGGAAAGCCCACTACCTGGCTGGTTGCTGGGGACCCCCAGCCCCGGCTGGTTACGGGGCAGCCCCACTACCTGGTAGTTACGGGGGGTCAGCCCCAGCACCGGGCTATTTTACTGGGGGCAGCCCCAGCTCCCTGGCTAATTAAAGGGGTAGGCTCTGTCTACCACTAAATTAATGGGGGGGAGGGCCCTTTACCCCCAAGGGGGCTACCTTTTACAACCCACTTATCTGACATTTTAATTTCTTTTTTTTAGGGTCTAAAAAAACCTGTTTGGGGGAAAAGGGATGGGAAAGTGCGGGAAAAGAGAGGATTTAAGATGTATTTGTGGTAAATTCTAAGGGGGGGGGTTTTTGACCACAGAAGAAGACACTGCATGCGTATGGACAGAGAAAGAAATTGAAGGGAACGACTCATCAGAAAGGGCCCTCATGGAGGTTTGGCCAAGGGGAAAAAAGGAGAAAAGACAAATCCCCAGAGATGATCTCCTTGGGGTCCCTCTGTCAGGGGTCATTTTTCTTTTGGTTGAATCATGCGTATTTCATGTTGGTGACCCGATATGGGATCTGATTGGGGGGTTTTTTAGGTTTTGTTGGTGCTTTGTAGTGGCAGTGTGGGCTTGCCCGGGTTGTAAAACAAGGCACACCTGACTCTGTGATGAGGGGTTTCTTGCACAACTGCTTTCTTTTTTTCTTGTGTTTAGGGGGGCCCCACAGAGCGGTTTTGGTGCACTTTTTGATGCGTTTTTTTTTGTGCAGAAATGTACAGCATTAACTGCTCTGCCTTTCTGCATAAAAACGCACCAAAAACACATAAAAAATGCACAAAAAGTGCTCCGTGTGAAAGCATCTTTACAGTGTAGTTTATTTTGGAAAGTGGCGAGGTGTGGAACAAGGGGAATTTTTTAAGCGGTATTGTATGTGGGCGGGTGGGGGTTGTGCCAGGGCTGATTTTTATTCCCGTCCGGCCCTGCCCGTCTCAGCAAACCTGTGGTTTGTCGGTTTTTGATGTAGAATAAAGGCGAGAGCAGCAACTTTAATTTTCACTTGATAAACATTGATTCAATTTCTTTAATTTAATGTATTAAAAAATAAATATAAAAAATCAGAACAAAATTTTATTAAACAAAACATTTTTTCATTAAAAAAACTCAATGAACTGCTTTAAACTCCATAGAGAAGAACAGAAGCTCATAAATGTCAATCATGATATTCGATGTTTCTCTTTCTACTATGTCCCAATCTTCCTTGTGTCAATCTAAATTTGTTAAATGTTGAAAGAAATAAGTACTCGTGGGGGCCCAAAAAAGGTATTGGCCCCCCTAAATTCTGTCAGATAATACCAGTTTTCCCCTGAAAATTATTGAAAATCATAAATTCTTTGGTTTTAAAATATATTCTTTTAATTTGTTTAAAGGAAAACCCAAAAAAAGAATTGTCATAAAGCCAAATTGGATATAATTCCCCACACCAAAACTAAAAAAGGGGGTGGAAAAAAAGTAGGGCACTGTTTTGAAAAATATGTGATGCTTCTCTAATTTGTGTAATTAACAGCACCTGAAATTACCTGTGGCCCCAACAAGTGTTGGCAAAAACTAAATCACACTTGCAGCCATTTTACTGGGTTTAAAGTTATCAACCTCTGCCTGTGTCTTTTGTGCCACATTAGATTTAGAAAAGAAAGAAAAACCAAAAAACTGTCTGGGACTTGAGAATCCAAATTGGGAGGAAGCCTGAGCAATCTCAGGCTACAAGTCCATCTCCAAAGACTGAATGTTCCTGTGCTACCCTGCGCAATGCATCAAGAAGTTTAAGCCCCTGGCACTGTGGCTAACCCTTTCCCGCTGGGTAACCCCCGGCCATGGCACTGGGGTAACCTCCCAGAGTAAGCCCAGGCACTGTGGAAAACCCCCTGATGTAAAGCCCATAGGCAACCCCCGGGGCCCTAAACCCCCTTTTCCCCAGATGTAAAGCCCATTTGGGAAATTTTTTGGACCCAACCCCCCCTGATGTAAAGATCCATGGCCCCCAATTTGTGGCCTAACCTCCTAGATGTGGCGGGAAAAAAAAAATTGACGAGGTTTTTAATGCAAGATTGTGGAGATGGTGGATAAAGAACCTCGACTAACTCAAAAAAGTTCAACGCCCTGCACCCGGGGTAAACAGTGCAAACCCCTACTATCCCTCGGGTCTGAATGAAAGGGATTTTAGGGAGGATACCAGGGGATCCCCCTTTTACCCCCAACATAAAAAAACCCGGGGGTTTTTCCCAAACTTCCTGAGAAAACCCCAAAAATTTTGGGGATGTTCTTGGTCAATGAGACAAAAGTAGACTTTTTGGGAAAAGGCATAACATCGAGTTTTCAGGGGGGGAAAAAAAGAGGATTTGGGGAAGAAAACACACGGCCCCCCATCAAAAAATGGCGGAGGTTTCCCCGATGTTTTTTGGGGGTTTCTTTTCTCCCCTGGCACTGGACTGCTTGACCATGTGCAGGGGTTTTGAAGTTGAAGACTACCAACAAATTTTTCAGCTAATTGGGGCCCATGTGAAGCTGGGTCTCCCTCAGAGGTTATGGGTCTTCCCGGGACAATGCCCAAAACCCACTCAAAAAGCCTAGAAAAAGGTTTTTGAGAGAAAGCCCCGGGGATTCTAAAATGGCAGCAATGAGTCCAGACCTGAAAAACCCCTGAACCCCTGTGGGAGACCCCAAAATGGCAGTTTTGGGGAAGGCGCCCTTTAAATCTCAGGGGGCCTGGAGCATTTGCCCAAAAAAAATGGTCTAAAATTCCGCAGACATTGTAAAAAACCAAAAGATGGGGTTTCCGGAAACGTTGTTGCAGTTTTTTTGGTAAAAGGTTTTGCTACCAAAAATTAAGGTGAGGGGGCCAATAAAATTTTTTCCCCCCATTTTTTAAGTTTTGGTAAAATGATAATGATTTGATTTTTTTCTCATTCTGTTTTGGGGTTTTTTCATTTCAACAAAATAAATGAAAATTTAAACCCAAAGAATTTGTGATTGCAATCATTTTCAGGAAGAAACTGAATATTATCTGACAGAATTGCAGGGGTGCCAATACTTTTGGCCACCACTGTACAACTGTCAATCATAGTTAAGAGCTGCAACATTTGTATTATGTTACTTCTCTTCTCCATAGAGTTTAAAACAGTTCATTGAGTTGATTTTTTAATGTCAAATTTATTATGTTAATCATAAAATTTTGTTCTGATTTTTTTATTTTTCATTTTTACTACATTAAATGAAACTAGTTTTAATCAGATGATGATCAGTGTTGAAATTTAATTTTGCTGCTCTCAGCCTTTATTCTACATATGGCAAAAGCCAGCACACCACAGCAAATTCACTGCCATAGTTTCCATTCACTGACATGCTATTCTAATGGCTTTTCTTTTATTTCTAGCCTGCTGTCATGTGTTTGTAATCACTAATAATAACAGGATTTATGGTAGATGCTGTATTGGTTTTCTAATTTTATATTATTTAAATTATTATTAATTTTAGATTATTTAATTGAATCATTCATTTTAGATTATTTAATTGAATCATTAATTTTAAATTATATAATTTAATAACAATTTTACATTTTGGGGAAATTAGTTTATTTAATATAGTTTGAAAATTAACATCAGTAAGCATGGCCTTAGCTGTCAGGAATTTTTTTCTACTTTTTTACTATGAGGCACAGATAGTCTTCGCACCAAGATTACCCTGCATTACACCTATGATGAGCGCAGAAGAATAGGTTCAGACATACTGGCCCATTCGACACTGTTCTCAAAGTATTTAGAACTAGCCTGTGTGTGCTAAAGTTCATACATGTCACCATAAGAAATGGAATCAAAAGTTAGATAATTATTAAATTGTGCCAAAATGATCAAACAGCATGAGCCACTGTAATAAATTACACTGTACGTTAACACTGTGTAACTTTTAGGGAATGTTCACACAGTGTTTCTTAGATGCGTGTTTGGATCCGTGTTTCAGACCCAAAACGGACCTAAACAAGCATCTAACAATGTACAGTGTGATTTACATTGCTTTCAATGTAAAACATACATCGACGTTCGCGTTTTTGTGATTTGTTTAAAGAATTGTCATGTCAATCCATAAGCCCTATTTAAAACTATGGGGAAGGTTTCTGCTGCAGCCAAAATGCATCCAAACACGCAGCACACTTTGGGTGTGTGTTGGATGCGTTTTACGTAGCGCTTTTGAATACGTTTTTTGGATGGAAAATGTATACAAAAACATTAGACTGAGGTTTCTGGAGGGTTTCCGCTCCCAAAACCTCACCTGAAAAACGCTTCTTCAGAAGAGGTTTTAGAGGTGTTTCTCGTCGAGGTTTTGGATGAGGTTTTCGACAAGGTTTTGACCCATATAAATTAATAGCCAGGACAAAAACCGCGCCGAAAAATGCTTAAAGAATTGACAGTGCTTCCAAAGAAGCGTGTAAAAACCTCAACAACCTACAACAAGGTTTTACATAGGAATTAATTAAATGAACTGGGGGCGTTTTGGAAGCATTTTGGATGAGGTTTTGGGTGAGGAAACACTACGAAAACCTCATCTACAACCACGTCAAAATAAGCCGTGTGAACATGGCTGTTACGGGTGCGCCCGCAGCCCCCGTGCCTGGCCGCGGGCGCACCCGCACCCCTGCTACGGCTCCAGCGGCGGGCAATGCCGCAGCTCCGTCCCCGCAGCGTCCTTCCCTGGCCGGCACTTACCTCACCACGCTCCTGTTCCTGGCCAGGCGTGCGCTCCTGTGGCTGGCTGGACCTACATTCGAACCCTAGGGCGCGCGCGCGGCACTGCAGCCAAATTTAAAGGGACAGCATGCCGATGATTGGTTTCATCGGGCGCTGATCCTATTAATCCTCCCCCTTTCCCCAGTATCCTTGCCGAATCGATAGTGCCCTGTGCCTTTAGAGGAAGCCTTCCATTGTGTCTAGTATTGTTTCCGTGTACCGTACCTTTTGCCTCCGTCCCTCGACCACGAACCATTGCCACCTGCCCTGACCTTTCTGCCTGTCCCCGTCTACGAACCTGTCTTACGATTTTGTACCTCGCTACACCTCGGCAGCCACCGCAAGCAAGTCACGTCAGGGGTAGCGACCTGGTAGCAATCCGCCGCAGCAAGTCCATCCCTCTTTGCGGCGGGCTCTGGTGAAAACCGTACCTGCTTAGATTCCGCTCCCTGGCGTGGCTTAACTATCATCGCTTGCGGTGGTCCAGAGGATCCACTACCACTGACCGTTAAAATGGCCTTAGACAGGGTTAGTAAGTCTGCCCCACTGCTTTGCTGTCAGTGAATGAGAACAGTCTTGTTTATCCTCAGGAGCTACAAATCTATACTTAGTAGTTTGTTCTGCCCTCAGATAATAAGTGGATACAATTGTTTTAGTTTAGGCAATACTCTGTGGGCTGAATACAACAATGGCAGTCACAGAAATTTCTGAAACTTTGCTACAATGGGGCACATTTAGGCTACGTCCACAGGGCAGAGGACGAAATACTTGTTGGATTCTAATCAGAATCAAACCAATATTTTACACTTATTCTTTGTTTTTATACCGGTTTTTGTCCCTTTTTTGCCGCAGTTTTCGGATTTGAGCCATCCCATTCAATTAAACAGTTATTGGATTTGAAATCCAACCTCAGAAAATCCGAGCTATGTTAGCTACAGCTCGGATTTTCTATTGATGTTTATGGGGATAATTTATATTCGGATTTTTGTAGATTCTAAATCCGACAGTAAATTGCCTTACTGTTGCTGTGTAAAAATGAAACATAAACTTATCATTAACTGACAAAAACATAAAAAATGCCTCAGATTTATCATGGTGGCTCATGCTGTTTAATACGTTTGGTGCATTTTTAGACTTGCCTAGTTTTTTAGACCAACTATTAGTTGGCTTACTCTGCACAAAATTCGGTGGTGCCAATTCTGGTGTAGTTTTGGTAAAAAGGTCCTCATTTACTAGTGTGCTTGCACCAGCAAAGTGTGTTAAAATGTGGCAAAAAGTGGTTCATTTTTTGGTGCACTGTAATTGACACATTTTAAAATGGGGGTTTAAGACACTTTCTGCACATTTCTAGACACAGGGGCTTGGCTTAGCAAAAAATGAGGTGTGGCTTCAATGCAACACGCTGCACTAAAATCTGTGCCAAAATTCTACCATAGAAAGTAAGCTAAAAAAAATTTTAAAAAAAGTTAACAAGTCGTAGGGGGCTTTCCACAGGGCGTTTTGGTGCATTTTTAAATGCGCCCCAAATTTAAAATGCCTTTATTACCAGCAACTGTTGCACTATCAAACTTTTGGAAAGTGAGTAATCATTAATGTGTTTGTGCCACTGTTTGTGTCCACCAACCCATACACGTCATTGTTACTTAATGAACCCCCTTTCGAACAAATTTTTAAAAAAAGAAAAATTGTGGGGAAAAAGGCATTTAAATCGAGAACCAATTTTAAAAATTGCACCAAACGTGTTTGGTGAAAGCCCCTTAAAGCGTACCAATTCTCAATCAGATAGCCCCTGTGAAAAACCACAGAAATATATTTATATTTTGCCATAGGCAAATTTAAACTCTATCAGTTTTCAAAACTGTAAAACAAAAACTTAACTTTTATTATTTAATTAACATCTATACACACTATTTTAAAAAACCCAATTTCTAACCCTCTCAATTTTTCCCTTTTTACTTCGAAAGAATAACTCCTTTTCTATTATCAATTCTGGTACACACCAGCCTAAAAACAGGAAAGCCTTATAAATACAATAATTTTACTAACTCCAGTAGGGATCACCAAGCAAAAACTACTTGGGGCAGTTAATCCCTATCTAATGAGCATAAAACTATATAAGGTTTCCCGGTGAGACCCTCTGCAGCGAGTGACCACTTGCTGAGAAATCACAATATAAAATGACATGTTGCTGACCTCCCCAACATGTTTCACACAGCTAACTGGCTTCATCAAGGGTTAGAGGTCCGGACATTGGTTCTAAGCTCACTTTCCTTTTATATCAAGTTTGGGTACACTCCTATACAAGGTGCTCACCAATTAGCCATCAGAGAATCTACAATATCCACTCCCCCTTCCCTTTTTTTTTTTGGGAGACTAAATACCACAGAATGCACTGACAACAGTGATATCTCCTGTGCAGAATGCACTGACAACAATGTTATCCCCCTGTGCAAATGCAACTGGACAATAATGAATCACCAGTTTCAGAAAGCACTCAGTAGTGATATCATCTTGGCAGCAATGCACTGACACAAATATGTCACCTGTGTAGAAATGCACTGACAATAAGATATCACCTGTGGCAGAATGCACTGACAATAAATGATAACCACCTTGTGTAGAATAGCACTGACAATAATGATATCACGCCGTGGCAGAATGTACTGACAATACTGATATCACCTGTGCAGAATGAATGACCGAATGATTTCACCCGTTGCGAATGCACTGACAATAATGAAATCACCTTGGCAGAATGCACTGACAACAATGAATATCACCTGTGCAGAATGCACTTATGACAATAATGATACACCTGTGCCAGAATGCACTGACAATAATGATATCACCTGTGCATAATGGCACTGACAATAGTGATATCCCTCAGAGCATAATGTACTGACAATAAATGATATCACCTGTGAGATGCACAGGCAATAATATATCAACCAGGCAGAATGCACTGACAATATGATAACCCCTTGCAAATGCACAGACAAATGTATCCACCCCCGTGCAGAAGCACTGACAACAATAAATCACCTGTCCGAAAATGCACTGACAAATACTGATATCAACCCGTGCAGAATAGCACAGACTATAATGATATCCCCTGTGCAGATGACTGACAATAATGAAATCACCTGTGCAGAATGTACCCGACATAATTAAATCACCTGAGCAGAATTCACTGAACATAATATGATATACCATGCAGAATGCACGACAATAATGATATCACCTGTGCATAATGCACTGAACCATAATGTATATCACCTGTGCATATGCACTGACAATAATGATATCAGCTGTGTAGATGCACAGACAACAAGTAATATCACCTGTTCAGGAATTCCCTGACAATAATGATAGTCACCTGTGCAGAATGCATTACAATAAATGATATCACGCCTGAGGCAGATGCACAGAACAATAATGATAACACTGTGCAGAAAACACTGACAATTATGATTCACACCTGTGGCATAAAGCACTGACAATAAATAATATCACTGTGCAGATGCAACTGACAATAATGATATCTCCTGTGCAGACATGCAACTGACAATAATGATATCTCCTGTGCATAATGCAACTGTGACAATAATGATATCACCTGTGCAGAATGCACTGACAATAATGATATCACCTGTGCAGAATGCACTGACAATAATGATATCACCTGTGCAATACTAAGGACATCCTGAAAACGTGACCTGTTGGTGGGTCTTGTGTAGTTTTCATACATGTGGTCAAAAGTGTCTAAAATGCATAAAGGTAGGAATACATCTTCCAGCCATTTTTGTGGCAAATAGTCCTGCCTCCAATGCGTACGCCAATGCTCACATGATATGTCAGCAAACTTGTATGGCCAATGGCAGATGCACCGGAGAATGGACTATGGGCCACACTGTGTTTTCCCACCCTAATAAATGTGTCCATGCTAAAAATGCACCAAAATGTGCCACATTTGGTGGATTTTATGACCCTTTTCTGGTGCAACCACAATAGTAAATGTATCATTCTGTAGCCCTTGCTGTGTAGCTCAGAGTATTGTCTGTACAATTGTATCCACTTCTCAGCTGAGAGCCAGCTATATACGGGCTCCATTGTGTTCTCCTGATATGAAGCTAATATCTTTACAATGATGAAGAATGGAAGCACAAAGTATATGGAAAAGATGAAGAACTTTTATTGTATACAATGATCAAGCATTATCTACAGAAAACCTCTCTAAAAGCTCTATTGCTCAGAAACTAGCTCTAGTTTGTGTGTAAGGTGCTGTTTACACGACAATGGACAAATACTGGTCGGTTTTTAATCCTTAATGTGTCCGGTTTCTCTGCCGTCCCCACGGCCGCGGGGGGGACAGCTTTTCTCCATGATGAGCCCCCCCCTCTTCCCATTCACAGGTCCATAGACCAGCCGAAAACCGGACGGAAGAATGTGCATGTTCAATGTTTTTCGGGCGGCCGGCGGTCTGAAAAACCGCCAGGCGGAAAACCTGTGCAATGGGGACTGCTGCACGGGTTTCCCATAGAAGCCCGTTGTGTTCGTTTGCGGCCAGTTTTTTAGATGGTCTGCAAAACCGCAAACCATCTGAAAAACCGTCCGCAAACCCCGTTTCCGTGGGGAACATGCCTAAGAGATTGGTAAAAAAATATTGTTGATGCCTACTGGGGGGATTGATTTCTGTAATTACAATATGTATACAGGAGCTATATACAAGAAATAACGGAAAACATACAGAGGAACATTTCTTTTGTTTGGTAGCATAAATTACACAAGTTGATGTACTGAACAAAAAATAGCAACATCTTAGTGCATTTCATGCTCTCAGCAAGTTGTATATTCATTTGCATAGACTAGTGGAGAATAGTCACTAATGGTCACCAGTCCACACCGACGACAGTACATGGAAACCATCATAAGTGCAACAATTTTATGGGATAATGAAATAAAATAATCATTTTTAAAAGAGACGAAAAAAATCCTGTCAAGTTTGTCTTGTGTTGTCCATGACTGGCTATAATTATTATTTTAGGAGGGTAGAAAGGTGTCTAAGCGCAGCCACGTTGTAAAAGTGAATGACTGCAGCCTCAAGGTATTGGGCCCCTTTATTGTCCAAGTTGTGGCTCAAGTGGCGTTTTAGTCTATGTCTAAGCAGCATTGGTTTTTGGTCAGATTTCCAGCAGATTCAGTATTAAGAATCCAACGAAAATCTGACAGTAACCAGTGCCCCATAGACAGCAATAGAAAATCTGTGGTGTAGTCTACACCGCACAGATTTGTTGTTGGTTGATTATGAAATCCACCAGATTCCAGTAGATTTTAAAACATGTTCTATCTTCTTGTGGATTCCCATATGGCCAATGTACTGGGCCGGCAGGAAATCCAAAACCCGGCATTGGTTTTTAGCGCAAACCCGCACTAAAAACCGCGGTACAGTGATCTTAAAATACCTGACAATTATAGGGATAGCTTTTTTTAAACATTGCTGTGTAGATTTAGCTTTAGTCTATGAATGTTAGGGTATGTTCACACAGTGTATTGCGGCGCATACAGTACGCACCGCAATACACCGTGTGTTTCGGGAGCTCTCTCTGATCAGCACGTACTCCCGAGGCATGGGGGGAAGAGGGGGCGGCAGCCCGCCGACCTCATAGACATGCATTACAGGCGGCACGTATTTGCCACAAGTAATTGACATGTCACGTATCTCCCCGCGTGTACAATAGGATCGTATTGTACGCACGGGGGGAAGATGCCTAATCCAAAGCTCTCTATGAGAGCTATGAATTATCATAATTGCAGCGCGCATTTCACCACGTATAACGCACAATATGCGGTAAAATACATGGCGAAATGCACGCCAATATAAGCCATGTGAGCATACCCTAACAGTGTCAGAAATTTGTACAAGTCCATGAGTTTACCTTTTCTGTGAATCACCTTTCATTTTTACTTCTGTCATTCTACATTGATTTATTTCATAATACATTTGTAGCAGTAGAAATGATATTTTTTTATACTAATGTCCATATTCCCTTCTTCCCCAAAAGATATTCTGACCATAGACTTTAATGGTATATCTGTGGACACCCGATCAACTGTTCTTACAACCCCCATAGACTGCAATATAAAATGGAACACACATGCTCAGCTGCTTTTTTCTGCTTCGCACTCCGTCTAAAAAAGCTCTAAAAAATGAAAGTGGCGCTCTGATTGGTTGCTATGGGCTCTGATTGGTTGCTATGGGCAACAAAGAAAGTCTTACACCGAGACAGTTTTCATACATGAGACCTTTTACCTATTGATATTTTGGACCTTTCCCTCACAAGTGTGAACACACTATTTGTTGAATACATACATTATTAAGACATGTCAATTTTAGGGGAATGTGTTACAACTTGTAAAAAATAGGTCTGTCTTAATGTGAAGTGCACTAGAGTAAAATGCAGCAAATTTACCAAGGTTTCATAAGTTTGGTGCATCTTTCATTTTCCATGCACCTGTCTAAAAATATTGTCCACCTGGGACCTGGAGTAGATTTCTGGCTTAATTTGCGCTTCTATTGGGCACAAACATTAGTAATATTTTGGGGGAAAGTGTACGATCATGCCCTTTTTTTTTTTTTACTAAGCTCTGTCATTTTTTTTTTTAAATTGCCTCGTTTGGTGTAAAACAGCTCAAAGGTCACAAATTTCTGGCGCATCCATGCCCTAGCAACTGCAGAATACTTCAGACATTCCCCATAGTTTTTTAAAGCGATAGATTAAATAGAGATAGATAGATAGATAGACAGATAGACAGACAGACAGACAGATAGCTAGATAGATAGATAGATAAGATAGATAATAGATCATTGGATAATAGATAATAGATAGATAGATAGATTAGATAGATAGATAGATAGTAATAGATAGATAGATATGATAGATAGATAGATAGATTTGAGATTGATAATTGATAGATAGATGATAGATAGATCGATAATAGCTAGATAGATAGATAGATAGATATGTGATAGATAGATAGATAGATAGATAGATAGATAGATAGATAGATAGATAGATAGATAGATAGAAACAGACAGCACCTCAACAAATGCATTGGGTTCCAACCAAAAAAGAACCATGGTCTCTTGATCCAATGCAATGCAATAGTTAGATTATAAAAATAAAAATTGCAGCACTCCAAAATTAGTGAAAAATCAACCTTTTAGTTCACATATGAGCTTTTTAGACATAAAACTACACTTTTGATTTTTCACTTATTTTGGAGTGCTGCATTTTTTTAAGAAAGAAAGAAAGAAAGATTTGTGGTTATAGAAATTGTGTCAAATGTAAGTAAGCTTAAAACCTTAGTATAAGCTGTCCACCATACTGTTTAGATTGACCTAATATTTGTCAGTTAATGCTATACCTCATTATTCTTCTTATACAATGCATACAACGTTAATTATGTAATTACTGTCCTGAAACTCTAACCAGTTAAAAAACAACAAAAAAAAAAAAAAAAAAAAATGGTTAATATTATATATATATCATATTATTGAATATTATCTAAATTATTATATATATTTTCTATTATTTATTTCATTATTATTACATTTATACAATTGTTATATGAAATGTAATTTGTCAGAAAATGCTCCATATTTATCAATAGAGACGTTTTTATTTCTGCCTTGACAGATGAACCTGCCACAGTAGCTGCTGCAGGTCAACATCTGAATGGCCTCCATACACTTCTGTGGTGTACTTTAGGTAGTTTCAGGCTGTACCTGTCGTAGTGGCAACAGATTGATGAAGTGTCCGCCAAATGCTCATAACTGTTGCAGATTTCGGGGCTTTATAATTAATAGAAGTTATACTATGAATATACCCCCACTTGAGATTGAAAAACTGGCTATTCCACTGGAGAATGGAAAATATAAACTTTAATATTTGTCACCAATTTGGGACAGCAGGGCTAATACTGTGAGATTGGACTGGGACATATTATTGGTGCTAACAAGAGGAAACCTATTAATTGCCAAGCGAAGAGGCAGAAGAGGAGGACACCGCATCTACAAGAGCTGATGTTAGGACTACACTGTGTGTGCCCGCAGTGCCATACAGAGCTCACACATGTAGGACTGCAGATCCCAGTGCAGGAGACTGGTAATAATCAGCAGCTCCCCTGCCAGCAGCGGCCCCGTATATGGAGCAGGCTGTCATCTCACCCTTACTCCCTATAGTCGTCAATGTTCTTCTACCTGCAAATGTATTTAACTCAATTCATCAGTCACGTCGGAAGGGCCCTTGGGGTTTTAACAGATGTTCCCTTTTTGCTATTTTTATCTATCTATCTATCTCATATCTATCTATCTATCTATCTATCTATCTATCTATCCTATCTCCTATCATCTCATAATAGTCTAAACTAGCGCTCATTGATCTTTCTATCTTTCCAATCTATCTATGTATCACTCTATCTCATATCTATCTATCTATCTATCCCATATCTATCTATCTATCTATCTGTCTATCTATCTATCTATCTATCTATCTATCTGTCTATCTATCTATCTGTCTCATAAATATCTATCTATCGCTCATTATCTTTCTATCTTTCTATCTATCTATCTATCTATCTATCTATCTATCTATCTATCTATCTATCTATCTATCTATCTATCTATCTATCTATCTATCTATCTATCTGTCTGTCTCATAAATACTATCCTAATCACTCATATCTATCTATCTAACTATCTACTAACTAATCTACTCTACTATCTATCTATTTATCTATCTATCTATCTATCTATCTATCTATTTATCTATCTGTCTATCTATCTATTTATCTATCTATCTATCTATCTATCTATCTATCTATCTATCTATCTATCTATCTATCTGTCTGTCTCAGAAAGATATATCTATCACTCATATCTATCTATCTATCTATTTATCTATCTATCTATCTATCTATCTATCTATCTAACTACTGTCTATCTGTCTATCTATCTATTATCTATCTATCAATCTATCTATCTATCATCTATCTATCTATCTATCATCAACTATTTATCTATCTATCTATATGACATCCTAACTATCTATCATCTATCTATCTATCCTATCAATCTATCTGTCTATCAGTCTATCAATCTATTATCTATCTATCTATCCTAACCAACTATCTATCTATCTATTTATCTATCTATCTATATGTCTATCTATCTATCTATCTATCTATCAATCTATCTATCTATCGTCCCGTCCTCATAAATATCTATCTATCGCTCATTATCTATCTATCTATTTATCTATCTATCGCTCATATCTATCTATCTATCTATCTATCTATCTATCTAATCTATCTATCATCTGTCTATCGCTCATATCTATCTATCTATCTATCATCTGTCTATCGCTCATATCTATCTATCTATCTATCTATCTATCTATCTATCTCTCTCATATTTATCTATCATCTATTTATCTGTCTCTCTGATATCTATGTATCTATCTAGCTATCATATATCAATCATCAATTTATCCATCATCTATCTATCTATCTATCTATCTATCTATCGCATGTATATCTATATTCCCCTCTTTCTTTCTTCTATTTATGTCATATATATCATCTATTTATATTTTCTACTATTTGATCGTCTTACCTATTTTCTATAACAGATTCCTGTTTCATTATTTTTATTTATCAGAAACCTAATATACGTTTCTGTTTATCTATATCAATGTATACCATTTTAATCTGTCACTTAATCTATAGTTTATATGTATCTATTTAAGTGTTCTTTCTCCGTGACCCACTTATCCATCTATATCTATCTGTCCGTCTTAATAATTCGTAATAATAATAAAAATAATAATAATAATTCGTTTGTTTGGTTGTCAATTCATCTATGTATCTCTCTCGCTTTCTCTTTATATGTTTATGCATTTCACATGTTTGATCTATTTTTTCCAATGCTTAAACGAACAATTACTATTAATAATAATTGCACAACTGATCCGATTTTCAGCAACAAACGTTGTTTTCAATCATTGGATTTTAATATCTTTAATATCTTCTGGTTGCTTACTTATCTGTCTGTCTGTCTATCTATCTGTCTATTTCATATCTATCTATCTGTCTGTCTATCTATCTATCTATCTATCTATCTATCTATCTATCTGTTTGTCTGTCTGTATGTCTATCTATCTATCTATCTATCTATCTGTCTGTCTGTCTATCTATCTATCTATCTATCTATCTATCTATCTATCTATCTATCTATCCCTCTTATATCACACACTTATAATACATATCTACATCCCAAACAAAATAAATGAAATAATGAAGTACTAAACTTACAGCTGAACATCGCACGGATAATAGATACATAGCCATACTCTATACCAACAAGAAAACGAATTTATGAATCCAACTTTTTTTTCCGCCATTGTAAAATTTTGATTTTATTTAATCAGCAACTAAAGACCAAGAAGCGGCTCACATCGCTTTGAACAATATAAGTAACCAGAAGATATAAATCGTATAAGAAAAACGGTTTTTGCTACAATTAGATAGTTGTGCAGCTATTATTAATGGTAATCGTGCATTTAAGCACTGCAATAATATATTATGCATATGTTATATATAAGATGCAGAGATGGCTATAGATTGACATGAGATAATGAGATATATAGACATGAGATAGATAGATATATGGATAGATATATGGATAGATAGGTATGAGATTAATGGATAGACAGACAGACAGACAGAAGATAGAATAGATAATAATAATAAAATAGATAGATAATAGATAGATAGATAATAGATATAGAGGGGGGGATGGGGTGGATAAAAATAGATAGATAGATAGATAATAAATGATGATAATAGATAATGAAGAAATAGTAGAAGATAATAGATAGGTTGAGAGGATGGTTTTGATAATAGATGATAGATAGATAATAATGATAGATAGATAGATAGATAATGAAGAGAAATAGATAGATAGATAGTAGATAGATAGATAGATAATAGATAGATAGATAGATAATGAGGGGGTAATAGATAGATATATGGATAGATAGGGAGGTATGAGATGGTGGATAGAAAAGATAGATAAAGATAATAGATAATAATAGATGATAGATAGAAGATGATTTCATTGAATGCCACCTGCCCCCGGGGAGATCGATCCGATCTGTATCATGGTGGCTGTTATCCACCTTGTAGATATTTACAGTGGCTCTGCTGATATGTGTAATATGCTTATGGCATGCTCTATACATCACATATTCATATACATGAGTGAAGCAGGGCCAGATCATTCCAGGCTGGCAGCATCTCCCCTCCTGGGGCTGTGTCCCCCTGCCCTAGCAGCATTATGTTGGCCCTCAGGTTTTGGGTCTATTGACGTGAGCACTTTGAACCTGTGATTGGAGGGTAAAGTGCAGCAGGTTTGTATTGGAAGGGGGAAAACTCTAAAAAAAAAGACTTTGGAAATTTCCCCGTGATCAGGTGCTGCCCTCCCTTATCCACTTTTACAAAACAATGAGGGGGGTTCAAGGGGGGCGTATCTGCCCCTGACGTCACTGCCCGCACTCGCCATTTCTTTACAGGCTTGTAAACAATGTTTAATCATGTAAGTGGTGGCCAATGGAGTCACATATCCAGGGCTGAGGGACCTTCTCTGCAGCTCCAGGAAGCGCAGTGCAGCAGGGACAGGGCATGAGTGCAGTATGCACTTAGCTGGCACCAACCTGCCACCATGTACGTGAGTTACCTCCTGGAAAAGGACGTTGGCATGTACCCTGGATCTATGCGTGGCCACCCTGGGCTGCAGAACTACCCTGCTGCCCCCCAGTATCCTGACTACGGGGCCTATCATGGACTGAGCCTAGAGAGTGCAGCTCCTTCTTCTGGATCCTCCGCTTGGATCACACCTTATGGAGCCCCAAGAGAAGACTGGGGTCACACAGCCTACTCCACGGGACATACACCTTTAAATCCATCTCCTGGGGGCAGTTTGGGCTACAGCCCCGTTTCTGATTATCCAGCTGGGCAGGTGCAAGGACCACCTTGTGTTGGTGTGCTGCCAACGGGGCACCAACCTCAGATCTCTCCAGGGGTGGCAGATGGGCACCGGAGACATCATTATGACTGGATGAGAAAACCAGCAACTCAGGGAAATTCTGGTAAGAAGCTATAGCATGGCAAGGGATGTGGGAGAGGGAATGTTAGGTACATGTTCAGGTTAATCTATTACCAATGTCACTTTTTTCTTAGTTCCTTCCTAATTTATATTGAAAAATTGAGTGGGTGGCTACCAAAAATGGTCACCAGTCCTGAACTGCAAAGTCTGTCTAGATATTTCTCCACATGGGATCCAGGGATGGATCACTTCCTAACTAGCTAGATTTGCCATTCAAGTATCTGGGAAAGCTGAGTGACAACCTATGTAGAAGTTGTCATGGTAGCCATATTGGTTGAGAGCTTCCCCATGCTCCAGGAAGAACTGAAGACAATATTATTTTCCAGCCTGGCAGAAGAAGACATCTCAAAGGGATTTCTGATATAAGGTGGAAAAGTTCTTTGAACCAAAGTCACTTGTGAGTGAAGCACTTTACAGCTGTCATGTCCTGTTCCATTATAAGACACTTACAGATTTTATAGCCAATTACTCTGCCATGAATCCTGGGCCCAGTCGTTTACATTACTTTCTGTCTCATTAAGCTATTTGTGAGCCAATATGGAAGATTAACCCATTTGCCTTCCCGTCCATGGGCCAGGATCTATATACTGGGATTTCCTCTCCTGTGATGGAGTACCGCCGTTTGCGCAATGGTAATTAATTGATTTATTTATTGGAAAATAGGCAATTAATGTGGTGCCCTTCACATGTACAGGGTAAAGTCCAGATTTCTGATGTGGATACAATGACATAGGGCATATGCGGTCTTATCTGCTGCAGCCTGGGACATAAATAGTCTTATTGTATTCTAAATAAATTCAGATACGTATAGTGAAGATAAGAGCATTGATTGCAGAACAAAAGGAACCAAGTAGATATAATATGGGTCATACAGTAAACATTGCTATGGTTACCTGCCATGAACAATTCATATGGAAATGATAGAATGAATGAATGTGCACTACAAATAATAGTGCAATTAATTGTATGGACCTATATGGATGAGAATACATTAAAAAAGAGATCATTGCATTATAACATTAGGATTAGTAATAAATTCTATGTATATGATATGGGCATGAGTGCAGTATGATATTATATGGTTAGAGGGATGGTAAAACCTGTGGACAAAGTATAAAGAGCAAGCAAAAACCTCTAAGGACATCATAAACCTGCGAATACATTATTACAAGTATAAGGGAACGATATGGATATGAACGTATTATGTATTACAGGCTATGGGTATTAAATGGATATGAACGCATTCTATATTACAGTCTATGGGTATTTAAGAGATTTGAACGCATTGAAGTATATGAACATTATAGGGCTGGGATTAGTATTACATTCTATGGTCATGATATGGTTATTCAATGAGTAAAATGTATGGACATCATAAAGATAGCAACACTAAAAGTCGATGGACATCATATGGATTTGAATGTATTAATTATTACAGATTATGGCCATTATATGGACATGAATGTATGATATATTACAAGCTTGTATGAATATGAATGTATTATATATTACAGTATTTAGAAATTATATTGATATGAATGTATGATATATTACAGGCTTATATGAATATGAATGTATTATATATTACAGTCTATAGAAATTATATGGATATGAATGTATTATATATTGCAGGCGTATATGGATATGAATGCATTATATAGTACAGCTTTATATGTATATGAATGTATTGTAAATTATAGTCTATAGTAATTATATGGATATGAATGTATTATATATGACAGGCTTATATGAATATGAATGTATTATATATTACAGGTTAATATGGATATGAATGTATAATATATTACAGTCTATAGGAATTATATGGATATGAATGTATTATATATTACAGGCTTATATGGATATGAATGCATTATATATTACAACTTTATATGGATATGAATGTATTGTATATTATAGTCTATAGTAATTATATGGATATGAATGTATTATATATGACAGGCTTATATGAATATTAATGTATTATATATTACAGGTTAATATGGATATGAATGTATAATATATTATACATAAATTATATATTAATTATTATATATTACAATAGGAATTATATGGATATGAATTATGATATATTACAGCTTATAGGATAGAATGCATTAAATTACAGCTTTATAGGATATGAATGTATTGTATATTATAGTCATAGTAATATATGGAAAATTATATATGGACACTATATGAATAGAATTATATAATTACAGTTAATATGGATATGAATGTATTATATTACAGTCTATAGAATTATAGGATATGATTATATTATATATTACAGATAGAATTATATGTAATGTATGAATTACAGGCTTATAGGGATATGAATACATTATATACGGGTTTATTGATATGATTATTATATTAAATCTATAGGAATAATGAATGAATGTATAATATATTATAGTCTATAGGAATTATATGGATATGAATATATTATATATTACAGATAGGAATTATATGGATATGAATGTATGATATATTACAGGCTTATATGGATATGAATACATTATATATTACAGGTTTATATGGATATGAATGTATTATATATTACAATCTATAGGAATTAAATGGATATGAATGTATTATATATTACAGGCTTATATGAATATGAATGCATTTTATATTACAGGTTAATATGGATCTGAATGCATTATATATTACAGGTTAATATGGATATGAATGTATTATATATTACAGTCTATTGGAATTATATGAATATCAATGTATTATATATTACAGTCTTCAGAAATTATATGGATATGAATGTGTTACATGTTACAGACTTCTATAGAAATTAATTTATTATATATTACAGGCTATGGACATTATATGGATATCAATGTATTGTATATCACAGGCTTATATGGATATACATGTATAATATATTAAATGCTGAGGGCTTTATATAGGTAGCAATGCATTGTAGTCTAACGACATAGTGCAATAATTCCCCCCAGGGCCCAACAACTTTGATGCTTAGGGTGTGGAAGTGAAGGGTGTGGGGTTGTGAGGAAAGTTAAGGGGTCAGTGTAAAGTTTCTCTGATATCCTCCGGTATGAAGGCGACAAAGTCAGGCGCCCTGTCCCTTGTCATGTAAATGCCCCCTTTGAGCTGCAGACTGATTGCAGACAAGCAGGGACAGGGAGCAATTCTGCACTCTCCCATCTGTCATTGGGGCACAGCTTTGATATCCACCTTGCTGGAGCATTGTCCATTCTTATGACCGGAAAGGACACGTAGCAGTAAATAGAGATTTGTAGCACTGGGATTACATTCTGATCACGTCCCACAGTGCAAATGCTTAGCAGCTGTATAGATTTTACCAAGGTCGCCTTTTATACTCAGGTCCTTACATTGGACTGATATTCCTATGCACTGTGTACTATAGTGCAGTGTTCTCCAACTCCAGTCCTCAGGCCCCCCCAACAGGTCATATTTTCAGGATCTCCCACAGAATGCACTGACAATAATTATATCACCTGTGCAATGTTAAGGAAAGCCAGAAAACATGAGCTGTTGCTGGCCCTTGAGGACTGGAGTTGGGGACCCCTGCGATAGTGGAACTGTACAGATACATCATACATGTACATTATAATCCAATCTATGGATAGGTCAGCTATGTGCTACTGTTATCAGGATCCACTGGTTTATCTGATCTAGTAGTAGGTGTTTAATAGCTACAGGCTATCTGTGATCAGGTAGATCTATACAAAGCACTACAAAGACCCCCTGTGTAGATACAAGCAGGATCAGAAGGGACTGGCTAGTGCTAATGAATGGATTACACAACCTCAGACAATGCACTACATGGAGATCTTATCACAGGGAGCCCTTTATAGCCTATACATTGTGTCTGAATGACCTACTCTGAACAAATGTGAGCTTTCATCCTGCAGACATGTCTTGTTACAGGAGAACATCTCAATAAAAAATCTAAGAAATCAAGAACTGTGCTTAATAACGATTGGATGTTTCATAGTCCTTGCAGTAAAGTATTTCCACTGCACAAAGTTACTAAAGCAGCTGAGCTTTGTAGCCCTACAATAGCAGACGGGCAATAAATGCTTGCAAGAATTATAAGGATGTAAAGATCCAGATAAACTAGTCCAGATCTTATAGAACTACAAGTCCCAGTGTGAGCCAGAGGCCTGTCACAAATTCCCAAAGTCCAATACTTTTATGATATTTTCATTTTAAAATATTCAAAGATGGAAACAAGTCTGGTTAAGAAAGCAAAATCACAGCAAAATAATCCCATGGCTGCCGTAACTGGAAGTCCCACAAAGGAGGTAAAATGGTATTGGGGGAAACTGGAATGTCAGTGCAATAATGAGAAGCAAGGTCGTGTAGATCAGGATAATAGATCTACAAGTCTCCTAAAGATCCCAGGAAGAGGTTACATGAGCTGCCGGGGCTTGTATGACTATCAGAGACACGAATGGATTGCCAGGAAAATACTGAACTGTCTCGTATGGAGCATTTTCATGGAAATCCATCTGTATCACTGATAGTAATACAAGCCCCGGCAGCTCATGTAACCTCTTCCTGGGATCTTTAGAGGAGACTTGTAGATCTATTATCCTGATCTACATGACCTTGCTTCTAATTATTGCACTGACATTCCCGTTTCCCCCAATACCATTTTACCTCCTTTGTGGAACTGCAAGTCCCAGCAACTTTAACCATCGGATTATTTTGCTGTGATTGTGCTTTAATGACCAGACTTATTTCCATCTTTGAATATTCTATCTATCTTTCTATCTATCTATCTATCTATCTATCTATCTATCTATCTATCTCATAAATATTTATCATTTGTCTATCTCTCATATCTATCTATCTATCTATCTATCTATCTATCTATCTATCTATCTATCTATCTATCTATCTATCTCATAATCTATTTATCATTTTCTATCTCTCATATCTATCTATCTATCTATCATCTATCTATAAATATTTATCTTTGTCTATCTCTCACTACTCTATCTATCCATATTTTATCATTTGTCTTATCTCTATCTATCTATCTATCTATCTATCTATCTATCTATATTTTTTTTTGCACATCTCAAAAACTTTTTTGAAAAAATGAACATAGGTGCACACTATGCTCATTTTCATGTATCCTAAGTAGCAGAAATGCATTTTCAAAAATTCCTATATGCCTTTTGATAGTTCTTTAGTTAGTAGTGTGCTGCTGATATCTATCTGTCTCATGTCTATCTATCTATCTATCTATCTATCTATCTCATATATATCTATCTATCTCATATCTATCTATCTATCTATCTATCTATCTCATATCTATCTATCTATCTATCTATCTATCTATCTATCTATCTCATAAATATTTATCATTTGTCTATCTCTCATGTCTATCTATCTATCTATCTATCTATCTATCTATCTATCTATCTATCTATCTATCTCTCTCATACATATTTATCATTTGTTTATCTCTCATGTCTATCTATCTATCTATCTATCTATCTCATAAATATTTATCATTTGTCTATCTCTCATGTCTATCTATCTATCTATCTATCTATCTATCTATCTATCTATCTATCTATCTATCTATCTCATAAATATTTATCATTTGTCTATCTCTCATGTCTGTCTATCTATCTATCTTATCTATCTATCTATCTATCTATCTATCTATCTATCTATCTTTCTATCTATCTATCTATCTATCTATCTATCTATCTATCTATCTACTATCTCAAAATATTTATCATTTGTCTATCTCTCATTTCTTTCTATCTATCTATCTATCTATCTATCTATCTATATATCTATCTATCTATCTATCTATCTATCTATCTATCTAACCATATCACTGCAATATTTCAGCTGTGCTGTGGAGCCCTTTATACAGCAGGATCTGAAACGTTGCAGTAATATGATTTTTTAACTCCATAGGTGGAGTGCTGCGACCTTTTTGAAAAAAATTAAATTATATATATAGATATATGTGTGTGTACCTCGGTTTTCTCTTTATATGTAAATATTTAGAGAGGTACAGAGCTAAATTACATACTAATTGTATATTCCACAAGTCATATATATATAGTCTTATATATTAGTCTAATATCCAGGTGATATGTCTTTTAGTTCTCTGTCCCTCTATATATTTACATATTAAATGAATACCGAGGTGGTCAAATATTACTGAACCACAGGTTGAGTCTGTTGTGGGGTAGAGATGAGGGATGTAGAATCAGTAAATCCCATTTATCTAGCTCTCGGCGCGCTGTAAATGAGAGGTTTACTGGGTGGTAATTGTGCGCTTTACAGCAGCCATCATATTAACCATGATGTATGTGGATGGGACTGAACACATCTACAAAGAACAAGTGTAGCTAGAGTTCTATATGAGGAATTAGACATTGATAAGGGATTTTTTTCTGACTGGAATCAGAAGAGTCTACGAACCCTTTATTCTTTATATTAGAGATAGAAGCTTCATCTGCCATTCATGAGGGATCCCAGCAGTTTAATTCTGTGCTGTCTTTTACATACAGTATATTTCTAATCAGAATCAGAAAATTGCAAAAAATAACAGCACTACTACTACAATAATAATAATAATAAAAATAATAATAGCATGTATTAAACTAGTACAACAGTTGATATATGCCAGTTATTATTATCTGTTGAATTTTTATGCAATGTAAATATTTTAATTTAGCATATATAACATATACTATTTTTATAAATCATCATGAACTATCTGCCTAACATCCCTTATACAGATCGTTAATTTATTTCATTTTTTACATTTGTTTTTAATTTGTAATAATGTGGAAATCTTGATTTTAGAATATGATTATTGACAGTACTCAGTCAACTATATCTCCAGAAACATTGGGCCACATGTATGAAAACTGTCTAGGTCTAAAACTCACTTTGTTGCCCATAGCAACCAATCAGAGCGCCCCTCTCATTTCACAGAGTGCCCTGAAAATATGAGAGGAGTGCTCCGATTGATTGCTATGGGCAACAAAGTGAGTTTTAGACCTAGACAGTTTTCATACATGTGGCCCAATTATTGTGTCTCATCAGTCAGGATTATCACTGGTTTTAGTACTAATGCTAGGATTAGTACTGCATTGTAATATATGTGTATATAATTAATGTGAATAAAGTGATTTTTTTTTTAATACAGAGGTGCTACCTATGTGGTATCTGGTGTGCACTCTGTTCCTGAGATGTATGAAAAGTCTTCTTGTGGAAAGTGTCATAGGCATTGCTGCGGCAAAGTTGAGTTCATGTCTATGTTTGAACGACTCTCACACATTTTATAAAGGTGTCATGTTGTAAGACAAACTGCCCATGCACCATAAAAGATCCTACACTAATTTTGTATTCACCTCACCTCAAACTACGACACTTTTTAGCACGAAAGCTACATTAATGTGCCGTATCGTACAAATAGGCATAGATGTCCCCTGAAGAGCGGCACAGACAAAAGTGTCAGTCTTGTCTAACCAACATATCCTTTTTGGTGCAAATGCTTTAGGAATATGTTGGATATGGCGCATGCCATTATTTCTGTTGTAACCTACACCCAAAAACTTGCGCAGCCACTTTCATACACCTGGGCCTATGTTTCTGTTGGTGGTGCCTGTTCCTATCACTGTATATGATTTAGTACTTATATTTGCCGCATGTCATATCCAGATTTATTAAATGGTTTGAAAACCTGATAATACTGATGTAATTTTATGTATCCATTTTCCTACTACGTGTTCTTGATGGCTTCCCACTGAAAAAATAGGGGAAAAAATGAACATTATTGCAATTAAGGATACAGTAAATATTCCAAGTGTCGTATAAATTATAATGTATTTCCATTAGGGTATGTTCCCACAATGTACTGCGGCACGTACAGTACGCACCGCAGTACATCATGTGTTTCGGGTGCTCATGCTGATCAGTGCTTACTCCCGAGGCACGCTCGGGAGTGGGTGAGGAGGGCTGCAGCCGTATTGTACGACTGGGGCGAGGAGGTGTAATCCATAGTTCTTTATGAGAGCTATGGATTACCATAATTATGTTGCACATTTCCCCGCGTATTAAGCCACGAAATATGCTGCAAAATGCGCCCCAAAATAAGCAGTGTGAACATACCCTTAGGTTGAAATCACACACTGTATTTATGTCAGTTTTGGTGCAGGTTTATAGCCAAACATAGCAGTGGATGCAAAGGAGAGGAGGAAATCTATCAGGTTTTACTTAATTTTTTTCTTATTTTTGGATTCGTTCCTTTGGCTTATAAAAGTGCCACCAAAAACTGCATGTGTGTTTCCAGACTAATCACTGGAAATGTATTAATACAAACTAATATCAATTATAAAGGTCAAATATGAAGAATGACTGTCTATCTATCTATCTATCCCATATCTATCTATCTATCTATCTATATATCTATCTATCTCATCTATCTATCTATCCATCTATCTATCTATCCATCCATCCATCCATCTATGCATCTGTTTACCTATGTATATATGTATGTTTGTATCTATCTATCTATCTATCTATCTATCTATCTATCTATCTATCTATCTATCTATCTATCTATCTATCTATGTCTAACTTTTTATGCATATATGTACTCTAAGTGCAGTTCTTATCACTCATTTTATTCTTATGCAGGGGGTAAAACCAGGACAAAGGACAAATACCGGGTGGTGTACACTGACCATCAGCGGCTGGAGCTGGAGAAGGAGTTCCACTATAGCAGGTACATCACCATCAGGAGGAAGGCAGAGCTGGCTGTCACCCTGGGACTCTCTGAGCGACAGGTATGTGACCATGACCGGGATTAATGTACTAATAATACCCCCTGATAAGCCAGGGACAGGAGTTGTGTTATTAATGAGCCCAGTGTCAGGGAGAGGGAACATCAGATTTGCATTAATCAAAGGGACCTGTCTGAGATTTCAGCAAAACCCACATAGCAGAACACTGACCATTAGTGAGAAAAAAGCGGCCACAACTGTTCTTCCTGATTCTGTTATATTTTACCTAACCGTAAATAATCTTATTTATCTATATAAAAATATTTATAGAGACTACTGACATAGAAAAAAAATATATAGGATATAAATATAGAGATATATGAGAATTTGGAAGTTTGAGCAATAAGGAAGAATTCACACATTGCATAAAAAGTCCACAAGGTCCAAAATAACAATCAGTCAGCATCATTTTCAAAGCCCAACATGTTTTTCTTGCATTTTTAGCTTTTGATTTAGCAATGTTTTTGCTGCAAATATTTATTGCTGATTTCCGTGTTGAAGTTCAACTAACATGGAAGCTTAAAAACATAGGATGACATGTATGAACGGGGCTGCGGCAGTTTTCTGCTGTGCTTTGAGCCAAACTGTTGTAAACCTGTTCTATAGATGTATGACCCGCCGTACGCCAAAACGTGGTGACACCTTTGAATGCGGCAAAGATGCGGAGGGCGGGGGGGATAAAACATGAATACAGCGTCTGCTGACGTGTTTTGGCCTGTGTAGTGGCCTTGTACATAATAAAAGGTTTCAGTACCATCCGGCTGGATCAAAGGATTTATGTCTCTATGTGCGATTCAAGCCAGCAAGGATCCATGCTGTGGTGCACTTTGAACTAAACCAAGGACCGTGATTTAATTTATGCAGCTGGGTGAGTCTTGCTGGACTTTTTTTGTTTTTAGTTTGTCCATGTCTGACCATTTGAACCAGGAGAAGCCTGTATGGCAGGTGTAGCCTGTCCTCCATGTACTCCATTTCCATGTTAGACAGGACTGGTTGTGATGATACAGATATCACAGTATTGCAGATCAAAGCTATCCCTGTTGTACTAAACGAAATTGACTGAACTGCATGGAAGGTCCACATGGTGCACCCTTTACGTATTAACTATTGTGACCTAACTGTACCATTTCTCTAGTGCAGCAAGTTTCCTAAATACATTGGAATGTTTCTCTCACTATTTGTTCTATACACACCATATCTTCTGTGGAACAATCACAAAACCTCCTATGAATTATTGTGGAAACAACTAATTGAAAAATTCTGCATACAGTGGTACCTCAAGTTACAATGGCCTCGGGATAAAATACTTTCAACATACAATGTTATTTTCTGGGGCATTGTATGTTGAGTGTAGTTTTAACATACAGAGAGACATACATATAAGGGTTTTTTACCCTTACCTGGTGTAAAATGCGGCAAAAGTAAGCAGGCTGTGATGTATGTCGATTTATGTCGACACTTTTTAATGCGCCTAACATGAAGAGGAGTTCTGAGGGTGTTATGGAGGCGTGTTGAATCACACTCGTGATAGTAAACACATATATGAATGGAGGTTGGCAAAACTAGGTGCATTACTGCTTTAACAGGCAGAATTATTTCAATGTGGTCTGTCTGAGCCTGAGGAGTCGAAGTGGAGCTAGATTTGCTATTAGAGCAAACAATTTCCATTATTTCTCAACTTACACCAGTACAATAATAAAAAGTAATTTCTGATAATTATCAAACTATATCAAATGTAATTATTTTTTATATTTGCTGCTCTCACCCTTTATTCTACATATGGCAAGAGCCAGAACAGCACAGGTATTACTGGGACCTGTAGTCCACCAAGCAAGATCAGTACCATAGTTTATATTTACTACATGCTAGTTAAGAATATTAATACGTACATAGCTATGTAAAATTCTGGATCTGGCTGGTGGCGGCTCCGGGGTCAGAGATGGGGTCTCCACTGAAGCAGATTGGTTCTGGCCTTGTGGGTTCCTGCTTATTCACCATTGGTGAGGCTGGGCTTAAAATCCTTGTCTCCCTCCCTTCACCCACATTTTCTCCACTCTTGGTTGAACTTGATGGACACGTGTTTTTTTTCAACCAGACTTACTATGTACCTATTCTAATGACTTTTCTGTTATTTCCAGCCTATCTGTAGCCTTTATACATGTTAGGCGCATTACTTATGTGCTTAAGTTCCATAATGCGCAAAACACACAGGCGAAAAGGGCAATACAATACATGGAAACCTCCAAAGAAGCATTTATGCTATCTTCAATATATGAAAAAACTTTGAGATTCTTAGTTCACATGTTTTTTATCAAAAAATGCTTAAGCCACCGCCGGCTTCAATGGGATCTCAAGGCGGGTGGTCCTACTCTATTCTTACCTCTGACTAGAGTCATACAGACTTCTCATTGGGTCAAAAAATCTCCATAATCCAGAGAGAAAAAATTAAAAAAAGCACCAGCCTTGCTAGCATAGTGCACCGATATAACAGCCTGTGGAAGTGGGCGGGGTGCAGGAAACCAAAATGGAGGCATTCATTCCTTTCCTATATAGGTTAAAAGCAATATGTGCCAAATACAACCTATAGTTCTGCACAAGAAAAAAACATCTCTGAAAAAACACAATGCGAACCTGGATGCCACTGGCATGGTTGTGGCACATACATACATGCACTCCAATACCAGCGGCACGCCACAGCAAAAAGGGCAATACAATACATGGAAACCTCCAAAGAAGCATTTATGCTATCAAAAAATATATGAAAAAACTTGAGATTCTTAGTTCACATGTTTTTGATTAAAAAATGCTTAAGCCACCGCCGTCTTCAACGGGATCTCAAGGCAGGTGGTCCACTCTATTCTTACCTCTCACTAGAGTCATACAGACTTCTCATTGGGTCAAAAGCCTCCATAATCCAAAGAGAAAAAATAAAAAAAAGCACCAGCCTTGTAAGTAGTGCACCGATATAACAGCCTGTGGAAGTGGGCGGGGTGCAGGAAACCAAAATGGAGGCATTCATTCCTTCCTATATAGGTTAAAAGCAATATGTGCCAAATACAACGTATAGATCTGCACACAAAAAAAAACATCTCTGAAAAAAAACAATGCGAACCTGGGTGCCACTGGCATGGTTGCGGTATATATATACATGCACTCCAATACCAGCGGCACGCCACAGCAAAAAGGGCAATACAATACATGGAAACCTCCAAAGAAGCATTTATGCGATCTACAATATATGAAAAAACTTTGAGATTCTTAGTTCATACGTTTTTGATCAAAAAATGCTTAAGCCACCCCCGGCTTCAATGGGATCTCAAGGCGGGTGGTCCTACTCTATTCTTACCTCTCACTAAAGTCATACAGACTTCTCATTGGGTCAAAAAACCTCCATAATCCAGAGAGAAAAAATAAAAAAGGCACCAGCCTTGCTAGCATAGTGCACCGATATAACAGCCTGTGGAAGTGGGTGGGGGGCACCCAGGTTCACATTGTGTTTTTTCAGAGATGTTTTTTTTTTTGTGCAGAACTATAGGTTGTATTTGGCACATATTGCTTTTAACCTATATAGGAAGGAATGAATGCCTCCATTTTGGTTTCCTGCACCCCGCCTAGTGTTATTTGGGAAAGAATTGGTATTTTTTTGCCTATTGGCAATAAGTTGGTTTAGCATGGCCCCAGCTGTCTCTTGTGACTCGCTTCGCTAACGATGCGCCACATTAATGTTGCGCACCACTTACGATGCGGAACATTTATGAACCGCTGTACAACAGCTCCTATTCCCAAAATAGGAATTGAATTCCAGCTTCCAGAAGCTCTTTCTTATGCTATATGTAAGAACTGGCTTTATCTACATGAGTTATCTATAAATTTTTGTTTAATCTTAAGCTTTTATAATGTTGAGGTGACTTTTTGGGGCTTTGGAACCGATTATTAATTTCCCATCGAGTTATGGTTTCAACATACAAAGGTCACCGGCCTGGAGCCAATTCATTTTCTGTATCTTGAGACCACTGTATTTTGGTGCTGTCTAGAGTTGGAGAAAAACTCTTGATTGGCCAGCAGTATTCCTTTATTCAGCTTATGTAGACATTTGGGGCCACATGTATGAAAATTGTCTAGGTCTAAAACTCACTTTGTTGCCCATAGCAACCAATCAGAGCGCCACTTTAATTTCATACAGTGCTCTGAAAAAATGCGCTCTGATTGGTTGATATGGGTAACAAACTGAATTTTAGACCTAGACAGTTTTCATACATGTGGCCCTTGGCTTTTACAGAGTCCCTGATCATATGTAGAATGGTTTTCCCATCAGGTTGTTCCACAGCGCCTGCTCTTGACAGCCAGCTTCAGGTTCCCACTTTCTGTTCAGGCTATAGGTGGTTCTACAGCAGTGACTGACATTTCAGCTCAGTTATTTCGAGTTGAGCCTGTTAGAGGGATATTGGTGATGGGGGGGTTTTAACAGCAGGGTACAAGGCTACAGACCTCTAAAGCAGGCATCCTCAAACTGCGGCCCTCCAGCTGTTGGGAAACTACAACTCCCATCATGCATTTATATAATCTATAACAGGAGGAATGTGGGGAGTTGTAATTTCCCAACAGCTGGAGGGCCGCTGTTTGAGGATGCCTGCTCTACAGGGTTAAAGTTTGTCAGTAACACAAATAAAAAAGCTTCCGTGCTGATGATAAGACAATTCTCAGAGTGAGGTCACCATCCTGCTAGAGCAGAGAGAGGTGATTGGCAGACTAGCAAACCTACTCTAAACAAGCAGAAAATAAGAACTGCTCTATCTCTGAAATGAAACAAAAGCAGAACAGCATTGCATTTGGTAATAGACTTTATTTACCTCTGCCCATATGTTTAGACCTAATAAATGTGCTGGGAATACCCCTTTAATTCAAAATGTTTCTTAATTGCAGGTGAAAATCTGGTTCCAGAACAGAAGAGCCAAAGAAAGAAAAATCAACAAGAAAAGGATTCAGCAAACCCAGAATGGGCAAAGTGATCAAGACCCCCTCAGCCCAGCACCCTCTCTGAGTCACATGATGAATCTGGCCAGCACAAATGTGGGCACACTGACAAATGCTGTCGCTCAGTGAAACTGACACTTACTTCTTGCTGATTATGAAGCCAAAACCCATCACTCAACTCACTGGACTATTGGCCTTTGTTGAGGAGATCAAGTGCTCACCCATTGACTATAGGTGGCAATGTGGAGGATAGACTCTGATTACAGGGCACCCTCATGGGAGAGTAAAGGAGCACTGTGTGGATGTTCAAGGCACCCTTAGGGGAGACTGAAGGAGCACTGTGTGCATGACTAGAGAATCCACTGTCTTTTCCAAAAACCTCTTTTAGCAATGATTCTTTAAGACTATGAAGGTTTAGGACATTGGCTTGAAATTATAGGGTTAATTTTAATATATTGTCTAAAAAAAGAATAATTAAAAAAAGACTCATTTTGACTTTTCTCAGGGACAGTTAGTTTACTTAAAGTCATGAAAGTTATAACACATTTCAGTGAAAGAAGGAAAATGTTTACTGGCCTGATAAGCAGTCCTGCTCAGGGAGTACTTATTCAAAACCCATCATCTTTGACGGACTGTCTGGCTAAATTTTTTTTTAAAACAAATGGTTTTACAAGTCCGGAATGAGGGCTTTATAGCTATATGGAATTTGCTTTTGGTAGGATGGGTTAAAAATTCTGAATTCAATAGCTGTGAAGACAGTAATTTGAGAAAAAAAAGGTCTGGTTTTAACTTGCTGCAACCAGTAGATATACAGAAGATCCACATGAAGAAGACCTGGACATCTCCTGACGCGTCTGCACTAGTAAATTCTAAAATTCCCAATGAAATAACAATTCTGCAGAATCTTTCACTAATTCTTTATGTTGTATGGTTCCCCTGTTATTTCTGAATGAAATTTCTTACCAGTCTGTCAGATAGGTGTTATTGCTCTTGGGTGTGTACCTGCACAGTCTGACATTGTCCAATCAGTGCTGACATGCTCAGTGTGTGCAGAGACCCACCCCTTTGGAAACTGGAATGGTAACACCCATCTGACAGATTCAGTGATACCTTTCCAGAAGGAATAACAGAGGAATAGAGAAAACACAGAGTCATAAGAGAAGATGCCCAGAATTGTTATTTCAAAGGGAACACAAGGATTTACTAAAAGACCTGCCAGGAGATGTCACAGGTCCTCTTTAAGCACCTTAGACCATGCCTAGTCCTCTAGCCATACTCTTTTTACTTAGCACACTGTTCATCATTTTCAAAAATCAAAAATTATTATAATATCTAAATGTTTGGTGTAAAGGTATTAAAAACAGCTATTTTCTTCCAGGAACAGCGCCACACCATTGCACAGGTTGTGACTTGTATTACAGCTCAGCTTCTTTGAAGTGAATAGCAATAAGCTGCAATACCAGACAATTTGGGGCACATTTAGGGCCCGTTTACACGGCACAGGACAAATGCCGGTCGGTTTATCCGACCGGTATTTGTCCTGTTTTTGTGCTGTGCACACGGCCGCAGGAGGACGACTTTTCTCCGCGATGAGCGGAGAAAAGCCTTCCCCCTTCTCATTCACTTATTCATATTCCGTCTTGAAACCGGATGGAAGAATGAACATGTACAATGTTTTTCGGGCGGCCGGCGGACTGAAAAACCGCCGGGCGGAAAACTTATGCAGTGGGGACTGCTACACGGGTTTTCCATAAACCCCATGTAAAAGTTGCGGACGGTTTTTCAAGACGGTTTGCAAAACCGCAAACGGTCTGAAAAACCGTCCGCAAACCGGTGCCGTGGGGACATGACCTTACTATTAGAAAAAATTAGACAGTGTAAACTTAGGCAGTCTCACAATGTCCCAGATTTTTTCCAGTGGCTCATGCTGTCTATAATACTTTTGGTGTATCTTTAGATTTGTCTTGCTTTTTTTTAGACCATCTACTAGTTGGTTTACTTTGCACCAAATTTCTGGACCTGACTTTTGGAGCAATTCTCATGTAGAATATTGCACAGTGACCCTGTAAACCAACTAAAAAGAAGAGCAGGCATCACCCACAATCACTGCATTAAAAAAATATTTTATTAGGAAACAGGATAAAAACAATAATTACACTAAAAACATGAGTTGTTGAATGACATATACAAAAAATGGTAAGAGGTAGACAGTAAAAATAAAGTCAGTGAATAAATTCTTAAGTAATAAAGTCCTGGAATGTATAGTATACAAAACCTTATCAGTTAATACAAACCCATGTTCAGTGTGTACATAAATACCCAAATATAGTCCCAGTGACTGTGCATAATGGTTTAACTGAGTCCAGAAATAGACATTGAAACATATGGCAAGAAACAAATAAACTAGTGAAAATATATATAGACCAGGAAAATATCACCAGCACCCAATGCACGTTTCACCACAGCTTCATCAGGGGTGATTTTTTTTTATTTTTATTTTTCACTCCTCCATTCATGTTTTTAGTGTAATTAATGTTTTTATCCTGTTTACTAATAAAATAATTTTTATTAATGTTATTATTTTGGGTGATGCTTGTTCTTTTTTGGTTGGTAAATTGATTTATTCATTGTTTAACGGGAATGTGTCATCAAAAATGACTTATTGTTTAACTCACATTTTTATGTTTAACACATTTTTTAAGAATTTTTGGTTATATTTTTTATTTTTCCTTATCACTTTCAATATTTTTTAATAATTCTTAAGTCCTGCAGGTTTCACTTTTAGCCACTAAGACTAATAACAGTCTGACACTTTCTGTTCTGTACAGAAAGATTCTCAGTTGTCTTCTCATTATCAGCACAAAGAGGGTCAAACTGAAAGGAGACAACAGTGTGAATAGATGACAGGATCCACCAGTCACAAGAGGAGATAGTCACAGTTCCCCCTTTTACCTCCCTGCACAGTGATTTCTTCCCAGGTCACAGAGCATGACTAGAAAACTCTCCTATAGAAGTGAAAGGGACTGAGTCAGTCTTAAGTCTCCTATGTGCATGAAGCTACTGTAAAGCAGTCTCTCTGACTGCTGTTAAAGCAGTGCAAACAAGGCCTTTTGGCCAAATTGAAAACTACAGGACTTAAGAATTATTAAAAAATATTGAAAATCATATGAAAAATGAAAAAAACAACAAAAAATTCCTAAAAATTTTTTGATGACACATTCCCTTTAATTGAGGGCCATATACGTTTTTTTGTAGGTTGGTATTCTCTTTCCACAGTAAGACCTGCCCATCTTTAGGTAAGTCACACCACCTTTTTGGGCGATCAAAAAAAAATGTTGAAACTGCAAAATAAGTATGTCTGCAGCAAAATGTGCCACTTGTTGGTTTTGACATTTTTCTGCTGCAACCACAATAATTAATGTACCCCAATGTGGGGATAGGCATGGCACTCTTTTTAGAAGAAAGCAGCCATGTTTTTTCTATCCTTGTTCATTCCTCATCTAATTACTGAAAGGAGTGTTCCCATTTCGCTCTTTGATGGCATATCGATAGAATGAGCCATCTACGAGTAATAGGTGCGGGTTCCACCTCTGGGGCTCGCACACTACTCTCCATTCTGTTCTATGGGAGTTCCGAGTACAGGTGAGCGCTGTGTTTGCCTGTACTCGGAACTCCCATAGAACAGAATGGAGACAAGTCCCAGAGGTCGGACCCACACCTATCACACTTTGATGGCTCATTCTATCGATATGCCATCAAAGTGCAAGATGGGAACACCCCTTTATAACACACTCCTTTAATGTAGTATAACCTACGGCCTTTAATATAACAAACTGGAATTTGCTATATAATCCTCCAAGCACACAGTCCCTTCCCTGTTTACCGAGCCCTTGTCCATTTAGCATGTTATGTAAATAGTATATATTTTTAAGTTTTGATTCCAGGGCACATTTCTAAGACTGATTTCTTCTTCTGCTGCAGAGAAGGAAAGATCCAGCTGCATCTCCTGCTCGATCCTTGTTTTGTACACTTTCCCTTCTAATTGTTAACATGAATGTAATTTTACAACTTTTTGTATTTTAAATTATTTGAACCTATTTCAGGGAAGATGATGGAATAAAGCATTTTTCTGATAAGTAACATTTGTTTTCATGCATAAACTCCAGATAAACATCTAACTTTGGGTATTCTGCAGATGTAACATTTGCTGGGACTTGCTGGACTGGTTTAAGCCATATGTAAGGACAGTACTGGGCACAGACTGTGAGGGCACAGGCACAGGGTTAGTAAATGGGCTGCTTATTTTGCAGTAACTCACATACTTTATGTTAGTAAATATCCTCCTGTAATTGTGAGCTAAGAAACTCATTACCTCAGGTCTACTAGACACTGGGAAGCTGCTAGCTGGTTTCAAAGAGGTTTGCCAGGGTTGGAAAAACATGGCTGTTTTCTCCAGAAACATGTCCATGAGCAGGGCCATTTTATCCACTGGACACACAAGACAGTTGACTTGGGGCTCCACATGCATAGGGGCTCCTGGTAGTGAATGTATGTCCAGGGAATCCAGGGCAAGACATCATAAGGGGTGTCCTGACATAGACAGCGTGATGATATGGGTGCACTTGAGGGTGGTTAGAGGCACGGCCTCATGTGGGTTTAATGCTTGGCCGTGGTCTGGTGTGATGTCAAATATCCTTATGTCCAGTATGGTAGATCAGTTTTATCGAAGTGAATGTGGTCATACCATGTTTCCCCGAATATAAGACAGTGTCTTATAATATTTTTCGCTCCTAAAGACGAGCTAACAGTTATTTTTACGGGATTTCTTATTTTTCCATGAACAAGAATTTACATTTATTGTTGAACAAAAAATCAACATGTAGTGGTTTCATCACAACATTATGCATAAGCAGCCAAACTCTGAATTGCTTAAAAAATGTACTACGTCTTATTTTCAGGAGACGTCTTATTTTCGGGGACACAGGGTAGCTATTCTTCATAGACCTGCAAAGTCTGTAATCCTTATCACATATTTGACAACTGTTGTATGTTTCTGAATGCAAGAATATAAATTCACTGACAGACATTTTCAGCAACGTGTTACTTATTCAGTGCCTGCATGTTCGCAGTATATGTACTATTTTGCCATAAACTCTATCAGTTCTCTATCTGTAAAACACTGAAACGTAACTTTTGTTATGTATAACTCTTAACCTATATACACACTATTTAAAAACCTGATTTCTAACCTCACCATTTAACCCTTTCTACTTCTGAAAGAAGGAGTAGCTCCTTTTCTATTATCAAGTCTGGTGGAGCATCACCTATTAACAGGAAAGCCTTATATATACAGAAATTTACAAGCTCCAGTAAGGGATCCCAAGCCTCCTACTTGGGCAGTCGTCCTTAATCTCATGGACACAAAACAAATAAGGCCCCCTTGTGACACCGCCTGCAGCAGGTGACACTTGTAGACAAAGGTGAGAAATCACAATTTAAAACGTCATGTCTGACCTCCCTGACATGTTTCACCGGCTAACCTGGCTTCATCAGGGGTTAGAGGTCCTGACCAGACAGTGTCACAAGGCAGAAAAATCACATTAATGTGCTGGCACAAAGTATGTCATAAACGCCAATACAATAGATGATAATCTAGGGTGATATACAGATAATGATAAAGATAAATACCCACAATGAAATAATAGAATCCACAGCACAATTTCTCATATTTTGAGTGTTGTCTTCCCTAATTTTTTGTCCCCTGAGGAGACCGATTCAACATCAGAGGGGTCGGTCGAAACATGTTGGGACGGGACTATAGTTTTTTTTTCTAGGGACTTATTAGATTAGGTTCCTGACAGGAACGCCCTTATTGGGGCGATATTCCTGATTTTTGGATAGGCTAGGGACTAGCACTGATAGGGCCTTATAGGGTCTCCCTCTGTGCATCGTTTTCAGTCCCAGATTACTTGGATGTGACCTTTGTTTTTTCTGTACTCACGGAGAGTTTTTTTTATTATTGATGGTGGTTATCATAATTTTTTAAAAAGTATCATTAAAAGTAAATTTTTAAGACTATCCCCTTTATTTCATTATCTTGTACTTTAATCAGGGGTTCATTTTGTATTTTGTCTGGCATTGGACATTCAATTAGTTGTCATAGATATTAACCAGCCTAAATGTTCATTGTCATACAACATTTTCAGTTTGTAATTTTAAAACATTTATTATTATTATCATCATCATTTATTTTAGAGCGCCCTTGATTCCAAGGTGCTATACAGTCGAGGTGGTTACATAAATAACATCGGTCAATCAATTACAAAGTGACAGTAAGTGACTAACAACTGGTACAGAGGGAGAGAGGGCCCTGCCCGTAAGGGCTTACCATCTACAGTGTCACTCTAAGGGGCCGTTCACATGGCTTATTTCGCCGCGGATTAGCGCCGTACTGCGCGCCGGATTTGCGCTGCAGTACGGCGCCAATCCATCGCAGTAATTACGGTAATCCACCGTTCTCATAGAGAACAGTGGATTCCGTCGCTCCTCCCCACTCGGCGAATCTGCCGGGCGGGGAGAAAGTGACATGCACATTATCCAGGCGCAATACGCGCCGTGGATAATGGAAGTCTATGGGGCCGGCGGGCAGCGCCCCCGCCCCGCCACTTATTCAAGCCGGAATTGCGAGCGCAATCCGGCTCGCAATTCCGTCTGGAATAAGCCGTGTGAACACGGCCTTGAACACACTCTGTTGCCCATAGCAACCAATTAGAGCACTCCTCTCATTTTAGCAGAGCATTATATGAAACGAAAGGGAAGCTCTGATTGGTTGCTATGGGAAACAGAGTGAGTTTTAGACCTAGACAGTTTTCATACATGCTGCTCTTAATGTAGCAGAATTTCAATGGACATAAGGGCAAATGCATTGGTTGACATTTAGGCCATGTCTACACAGCACTGGTTGCTGGTTGCATTTTTGAACGGATTCAGTATTTAGAATTCACAAAAATTCAACTGTAAATCATCCCCATAGACCGTAATAGAAACTCTGAGCTGTAGTCTACACAGCTCAGATTTTCTTTTGTTGTTTTTGAAAACCAACAAGCGTGTACTCCGAAGAAGGAGAAGACTCCAGCGGGTAAGGTATCCACGATTTATTCAATATTTTAGGTCCGCAGGACAGTGAAAAAAAGCATCACACGCGTGTGATGCTTTTTTTCACTGTCCTGTGGACCTAAAATATTGAATAAATCGTGGATACCTTACCCGCTGGAGTCTTCTCCTTCTTCAGAGTACACGCTTGTTATGTTGGGCCGTTGACCGGTGGCCTCTCCGTGCGGATGTGGAAACCACACTAACCCGGGCAACAATCAGAAGGAAGGTGAAGAGGTGCATGCCTGCACTGAAACACAACGGTGATCGTATATAGGGGTAAGCAGCAGCATAGAAGTTCTGTTTTTGAAAACCGCCGGATTATTGAACATGTTCTATAATATGGCAGATTCTAGTACTATTCAATATTAAAGGGCCACTGAAGTCTGAAAACTGACCGCAAAATCCGCACCAAAAACGCAGTGCAGCAACCAAGGACAAAATATTGTAGGATTCTAAATCAGCGTTTCATAGTTTGTAAGGCCGAAAAAAGACGAGACGTCCATCCAGTTCAGCCTGTTGTGCTAAGGTGTTGATCCAGAGGAAGGCAAAAAACCCCAATGAGGTAGAAGCCAATTGTCCTCATTTTAGGGAAAAATTCCTTCCCGACTCCAATCTGGCAATCGGAAAAAAATCCCTGGATCAATGACCCCCCTCCAGAATCCTAGACACTATAACCTGTTATATTATTACGCTCCAGGAATGCATCCAAACCCTTTTTGAACTCATTATTCTGGCATTTTACCAAATATAAATAATTTTGGTTCCTAATTGACCTAAAACGGTTAAGGTTTATTCTGATTTCATGTCAGATAGTGAAAAACATGAATATGTGTCTTTTTATATAACGTATGCAAACTTCTGATTTCAACTGTATATAGATAGATGGATATTTCTATAGATATAGCTATATAAATATCTCTATATCTATAGAAATATCTAAAGGGAATTCTATAGAAATATCTATAGATATATCTATAGAAATATCAATAGATATATTTCTATAGATCCCCTGTAGTTATTTATCTAGATTCTCCTATACATCCCTTTTATATACCCCCTCTAGAGCCCCAGAATACACCCCTTTATATCCTTATAGATTCACTTTACTCCCTATAGATCGCTTATAAATCCCACCCATAGGTTCCTATATATATCACCTATAAATCCCCCTAACCCTAATCTATAAAGTGTATAGATAGCCTCCCCCATTGACTTCGATTGTAAATTTTCCACTGTTTTACTAGTGAAATATGGCAGATTATTAAACAAGTTTCAATTTTTTTTTTACAAAAACCGTGGTTTTGAAAACCGAAATCAGATTTTCTATTGATGTCTATGGGGTTCACTTTACGGTTATTGATGGTTTTCAAATCTGAAATCTGTGTCAAAATACGACCAACAAACTCTGCCTTGTAGACATACTCTTAGGGGCCGTTCACACGGCATAGGGCAAATACCGGCCGGGTTGCCGGCCGGGATTTGTCCTGTTTTGCAGCCGTCCTCACGGCCGCGGGGGGGACGGCTTTTCGCCGCGATGTGCGGAGAACAGCCCTCCCCTCTCCCATTGAACAGCACAGATTCCGTCCGGAAACCGGACGGAAGATTGTGCATGTTCAATGTTTTGCCGCCGGTCCGCCGGCGACAAAACAGTCGGGCGGAAAACCCGTGCAGACGGGTTTTCCATAGAGCACAATTGTGCTCATTTTCGGCCGGTTTTTCAGGCGGTCTGAAAAACCGCAAACCGCCTGAAAAACCGTCCGAAAACCCGTGCCGTGGGGACATGCCCTTACAGTGAATCACGCCTCCAAAAGAATGTCTTCAAGCTGCAGCTTCCCTTTATGGGCAAAATTACTGAAGCTGAGACACTTTCTTTAGCTGTAAGAATACTCAGGGCTGAAACAATAGATAGGTGTGGTTGGTTTCTAAATCCTTGTGTCTGAAGATGTCCAATGGCCCCATTGGCACATAAGGAGATACTAGAATCATCATGTCCTTCTTTATGATCCAAATCCCTCTTATCTTTGTTGCCCTTAAATTTCCTTTTGATTACAACCTTGTCAGCAGCACATTATTGGGAAAGTCTCCACCCTACAAACTGTTAGGATTGCTAAGGTATTTAATGAGTGGAAAATATTATAAATTTGACCCGAAAGTCCAGCCCTCAATGAAAGTCCAGCTCATGTTTATTCTTTCCTATAAGACGTAGGACATGTGGAAATCCAGACTGTCTCTTCAAGATAAGTGTCTATCTCTATACATATGCAGAGACTTACTCAATGGTGTCATCAGGGGAGTATTGCTCATAGTCCAGTCTGAGGCCCTGACTAAATAAACAAAAGTGGTCCACTGAATTGCTGCAAAATAGGAACTGGCAATGGGAAGGGTTCCCAGATTTTGGGCTGTATGGGGCCAGAAATTACTTACGGCAGCCTTCGATTTACCTTTAGAGTTGTGGTGGGGAAAATTGATTCCTTCCCTTTATTAACCTCATGCACACTGTCTCCATTATGGCTGGGCACCTTGACACTCTGTAGATTTTACTACCTGGGCCTCCTGTGTGTGGGCCATTGCACTTTATTTTTGCTCTCCTTTTTTTTTTTGCTTTAGTTTCAGTTGACCAGATATGTTGTTCATCGTTTTGTCTTCTTCTAATACCTTTATCAGGCAGGCTGTGAAATTCTCTGATGTCATTTCCTTGGTCAGTACATGTTGTTCCACCTTAGAACATAGTTGGCAACTTTTGAAAATGAAAACGCAGGAGATCTGAGACGGCGGCGCGCGTAGCGCGCCGCGGCAACAATTTGCATGGACGCCCATCTTTTCGGTATGCCACACCCCCTTCAAAAAGCCACACCCACTCCACCTAACTGCATAACGGCTTTGGAAGAAAGCCAGGTAGATGCCCTTATAGCCAGGTAGTAACCCCCTATAAGCAGGTAGTGCCCCTTACAGGCAGGTAGGTGCCCCCCTTTGTTAGCCAGGTAGGTGCCCCCATTGTTGCCAGCTAGTGCCCCCATTGTTTGGCAGGTAGTGCCCCCATTGTTGCCAGGTAGTGCCCCCTCTGTTGCCAGGTAGATGCCCCCATTGTTGCCAGGTAGTGCCCTCATTGTTGCCAGGTAGATGTCCCCTCTGTTGCCAGGTAGATGTCCCCTCTGTTGCCAGGTAGATGTCCCCTCTGTTGCCAGGTAGTGCCCCCTCTGTTGCCAGGTAGATGTCCCCTCTGTTGCCAGGAAGAGCCCCCATTGTTGCCAGGTAGTGCCCCCATTGTTGCCAGGTAGTGCCCCCATTGTTGCCAGGAAGAGCCCCCTCTGTTGCCAGGAAGAGCCCCCTCTGTTACCAGGAGAGCCCCCTCTGTTGCCAGGAAGTGCCCCCATTGTTGCCAGGTAGATGCCCCCTCTGTTGCCAGGAAGAGCCCCCATTGTTGCCAGGAAGAGCCCCCATTGTTGCCAGGTAGATGCCCCCTCTGTTGCCAGGAAGAGCCCCCATTGTTTCCAGGTAGTGCCCCCATTGTTGCCAGGCAGAGCCCCCCCCCTATAGCTAATAAAAATAAAATAATAAAATCCACTCCCCTCACCAGGCTCCTGCAGCGCTGCCAGCTCCCGACCGATCTCCTCAGCGGCGCAAGGGGACGTGAGAGCAGCCGCGCGTCACTCCCCTGCAGCCGCGCATCACTTCCCCTGCGCCGCTGACCTGTATGTGCGGCGCACACACCGGCGCCGGACATACAGGGGGAGAATGGAGGAGGGAGCGATCCCGCCTGCCTCCTCCCTGCACAGCGAAACTCCGGGCTGGTGAAGCGGCCGCTGCGCCCGCTTCACCCGCCTGTAGGAGCGGCCCGGCGGCGCCAGAGTAGCGCACTAGCGCTACTCCGGCGCCGCGGCCATTTAAAAAGCCCCCGCCGCCTGCTGGCGGCGGGAGGAATGCCAACTCCCCCGGGAGGGCGGGAGGGGACCCCAAATAGCGGGACCCCCCCCGCCAAAAACGGGGGAGTTGGCATGTATGCCTTAGAAGATTGTACTTGCTAATTTCCCTCATTGTGCTGTTGAGGGAGATGTAAGGGAAGCCCCTGTTTTAGAATGTAAATCTGTTTTCCCTTAGTCCTGTCTGCAGCAAAAGGCTCCCTCCCCATTCTGAACTCAAAAATGATACAATGCTGTGGAATTTAAAGTTCTAATTTATAAAGTATTCTACTAAATAAAAATTCCATCAGTCCGCATGGTGGAGAATTTCCTATCATTATGCTCCTAACAGAGCTAAGGTAAAACATTAACACAGATGCACACTGTACAAGGACATGAAGTCCCGCCCTTGTTGTTTGTGAAAATGGAGTTTGTTAGTTTGTGGCAATTATGGCATAGTGGCCATTGTGGGTCCTTGGAGTTGGTTAAAAAAAACTGGTGGGGAGAGGCGGAATGTTTATGCACCCCAATTTATGGTGTGCATTCTTGGTTGATCTGGAAAAGGTGGGGCTCTTTCATGGTGTGTTCCCTGGGAGCTGGTGAAAAAATTTCAGCCAACAATAGTGGCTTATATCGCCCTCGAGCCAGTGGTAATGGCTGGGGGTAATACATTGGAGGTGGTATGTTTAAATATAGTTTAAAATTTGCCAGATTGTTGTAGCTTCAAGCACCTCAGTCCCATTTGTTTTGTTTGATGTTTTGGATGATTGTGGGGGTTGGTTTATGATATTTAAGAAGATTTAAATTGTATTCTTATAATAAAATGGCAGCTGTGGCCAGATTTACCTAAGCATAGAGTATGTGTCTTTCCTTGGGGGTGGAGGGTGCTTGTATAGAATGCGCTTGGTTAGGCACATTAATTTTACTATGCAAGGTATACCAGACGCCAGACTTTTGAAAGGTTCGTACTTTACACTGATTTAATGCGCCACAAAACGGACATGCCTTTGCCACTTTTCGGATATGTCACCCTAAATCTATTACACATTGAACCTCATGTGGTTTTTGAGGGTCAGAAATTTTGTCTGTGCTGCATGTTCACTGCTGCCCCTGCCAATGTGACCTTGTAGAAAGTTTGACATAAATGGTGACCGAAGACTTGCTGTTCAGATATGGGAATAAATCATACATGCCAACTCTCCCGTTTTTGGCGGGGGGGTCCCGCTATTTGGGGTCCCCCCCGTCCTCCCGGGGGAGTTGGCATTTCTCCCGCCGCCAGCAGGCGGCAGGGGTCCTTTAAATGGCTGCGGCGCCGGAATAGCGCTGGTGCGCTACTCCGGCGCTGCCGGTCCGTTCCCAAGGGCGGGTGAAGCAGGCGCAGGGTCCGCTCACCCGCCCGCGGTCTCACGGTGCGGTGAGGAGGCAGGAGGGAGCGTTGCCCTCCTCCCCCTGTATGTACAGCAGCCGCAGCGCGACGTGCAAACAGGTCAGCGGCGCAGGGGAAATGACGCGCGGCTGCTCTCATTCCCCCTGCGTCGCTGAGGAGATCGGGCAGGAGCCTGGCCGGAGCTGCAGGAGCCTGGTCAGGTAAGTGGAATTTATTATTTTATTTTTATTAACTACATGGGGGGCTCTGCCTGGCTACAATGGGGGGGGGTCTACCTGGCTGGCTACAATGGGGCAACTACCTGGCTGGCTACAATGGGGGCAACTACCTGGCTGTCTACAATGGGGGCAACTACCTGGCTGGCTACAATGGGGGCATTACCTGGCTGACTACAATGGTGTCAAGAACCTGGCTGGCCACAATGGGGGCACTACCTGGCTGGCTACAATGGGGGCAACTAACCTGGCTGGCTACAATGGAGGCAATATCTGGCTGGCTACAATGGGGGCAACTACCTGGCTGGCTACAATGGGGGCAATACCTGGCTGGCTACAATGGGGGCAACTACCTGGCTGGCTACTAAAGGGGGCAACTACCTGGCTGGCTACTAAAGGGGGCACTACCTACCTGGCTGGCTACTAAAGGGGGCACTACCTACTTGACTACTAAAGGGGGCACTACCTACCTGACTACTAAAGGGGGCAACTACCTGTCTACTAAAGGGGGCAACTACCTGACTATTAAAGGGGGCACTACCTGGCTTCAAAGGGGGCAACTACCTGGCTAACAAAGGGGGGCATCTACCTAGCTACAGAGGGGGCATCTACCTTGCTACAAGGAGGCATCTACCTGCCTGTAAGGGCCACTACCTGGTTATGGGGGGCTACTACCTGGCTATAAGGGCATCTACCTGGCTTTCTTCCAATCTGCAGGATTTCAGGAATGGAAAAAAAATATTGATAGTGATATGAAAAAAAAAAGACAACCAAAACTTCAAAAAATTGTATTTAACATAAAAGCGTGAGTTAAACATAAAAGGGCCTCATGTTTGAAAACTGTCTAGGTCTAAGGCTGTGTCTACACAGCAATGTGAAAATGGCATTCAAAATCCGATGGCATTTCCACAACGATGGACTGCGCCATACTGCCATTTTTTGCACATTTTTTCCGTAAATAACTGCAGTCGGATTTCGGATTCCCAATGGGTCAGCTACGGGAATCCGACGGTCGTCTAGCAGAATTTATAATATGTTCTACATTTGCCGGGCGGTTTTAGAGTTAGGAAACCCTCAGTAAACAAATCTGTGCTATGTAGACTACAGCACAGATTTTCTATTGAGGGCAACACAGCACTGGGTACAGTTGGATTTTCGGCGAATTCAAAATACTGAATCCACTGAAAAACCCACCAGTAGCCTAAGGTTATGTTCACACAACGTAATGCGACGCATACTGTATGTGCTGCAATTCGCCGGGTGTTTTACAGGGTGGGCCATTTATATGGATTCACCTAAATAAAATGGGAATGGTTGGTGATATCAACTTCCTGTTTGGGGCACATTAGTAAATGGGAGGGGAAAAAAACTTTTCAAGATGGGTGTTGATCATGGCGGCCATTTTGAAGTCAGCCATTTTGAATCCAACTTTATTTTTTTCCAATGGGAAGAGGGTCATGTAACACATCAAACTTATTGAGAATTTCACAAAAAAAACAATGGTTTTAATGTAAGTTTATTCCTTCATAAGTAATTTACAAGTTTATGACCACTTATAAAATGTGTTCAAAGTGCTGCCCTTTGTGTTGGATTGTCATTGCAGCCCTCTTCTCCCACTCTTGACACACTGATAGCCAAACCGCAGAAGAAATGCTAGCACAGGCTTCTAGTATCCATTGTTTCAGATGGTGCACACCTCGTATCTTCACAGCAAAGACAATTGCCTTCAGATGACCCCAAAGATAAAAGCCTAAGGGAGTCAGGTCGGGAGACCTTGGTGGCCATTCAACTGGCCCACGATGACCAATCCACTTTCCAGGAAACTGTTCATGTAGGAATGCTCTGACACCCATAATGTGGTGGTGCACCATCCTGCTGAAAAAACTCAGGGAACGTGCCATCTTCAGTGCATAAAGAGGGCAACACATAATCATGCAGCAATTTCAGGTATCCAGTGGCATTGAGGTTTCCACTGATGAAGAATGGCCCCAGTATCTTTCTACCCCATATACCACACCATACCATAAATTTTTGTTTCCCAATGGTCTTGGAGGGATCTATCCACTTTGGGTTAGTGTCAGAACAATAACGGTAGTTTTGTTTCTTAACTTCATCACAAAAAGGGTTGCCTCATCACTGAACATAATGTTCTGTGTAAACTGAGGGTCCTGTTCCAATTTTTGTTTTGCCCATTATGCAAATTCAGTGCGCCGATCTGGGTCATCTTCGTTGAGATGCTGCAGCAGCTGAATTTTGTAAGGGTGCCATTTGTGAGTAGCTAATACCCGCCGAGGGGATGTTCGACTGATGCCACTCTCCAGTGACATGCGACGAGTGCTACTCTGTGGGCTCTTGCTGAATGAAGCTAGGACAGCCACTGATGCGTCTTCATTTGTGACAGTTTTCTTGTGTCCACATTTTGGCAAATACAATACTGAACCTGTTTCACGAAATTTGGCAAGCAGTTTGCTTACTGTAGCATGGGAGATGGGTGATCTCGTAGGGTGTCTTGCGTTGAAATTTGCTGCGATGACCCGGGTACTGCGTTCACCAGACATCAACACAATTTCTACCCGCTCCTCATGTGTTAACCTCTGCAATATCAATGGCTGTAAACAAAGATAAACTTGTAAATATCTTATGAAAGAATAAGGCTAAGTTAAAGCAAGCACACCATTGTTTTTCTTGCAAAATTCTCAATAAGCTTGATGTGTTACATGACCCTTTTCCCATTGGAAAAAATAAAGTTTGATCCAAAATGGCCAACTTCAAAATGGCCACCATGGTCACCACCCATCTTGAAAAGTTTTTCCCCTCCCAAACAGGAAGTTGATATCACCAACTATTCCCATTTTATTAAGGTGTATCCATATAAATGGTCCACCCTGTAAAAGTACGCACTGGTCAGCGCATACTTCTAAGCGAGGGGAGGGGTGGCACCATTCACTTCTATTTTCCATGGTATGTGAACATCGGGAAGAAGTGACATGTCACTTCAGTCTCATGGCGTACAATATGCGCATATTGTACACCGGGGAAGACGGGCGTAATTCATAGCTCTCTATGAGAGCTATGAATTACCGTAATTGCAGGGTGCATTTCGGGCGTATTGAAGAGCAATTAAGTGCCGAAATGTGCCCCGCAATTACGCTGTGTGAACATACCCTAAGACTTTCTTTGTTGCCCATAGCAACCAATCAGGTCTCTCCTTTCATTTTTTCAAAGCACTGAATGAAATGAAAGGGGCACTCTGATTGGTTGTCATGGGCCTAGACAATTTTCATACATGTTCCATAATCATTTCTGAATAAAGATTCCCTTTTAGAAACATGGAACCTACAAATGAATTATAAGGTTAACATAAAAACCAGTCCACACTGTTTGCCCCTCTGCAGAACCATGTGAAAACTTTACAGAGAGCACAGAGGTTAATTTCCTTCTGTTTCCTTTAATTTTACATTACAATTTTATTTCAATTACTTTTATTTCACATGGCTGGAGAGGCGCTATGTGCCATCAAGGTGTACCACTTATGTTCCTGGTCTCCTACTACAGATAAGACAAATGGGGGTAGGCTCCTTCTGCAGCCAGTGCTCTTAAGGTGCCAATATATCTAACATAGCTGTTGGACGGTCCTCCTATTAACATGCAAAATTTTTTTTAGTATGTTTTATGTGTTTTCTTATATACTGTGGGCAAAAAGGATCAGGCATATCGAATTCCATGCAAAACAGAATCCATCCAAATGACGGGACATCCATCGATTCAGCTTCTCACCACTTTTATTGCAACATATATATACACCAGGACAGTGAACACAGCACAACGCCGACGCGTTTCGGACCTCTCCGGGTCCTTGGTCCTTTGGAAGCTTGACTGGCAGCTCCTCTTCCGTGCGGATCTCAGCAAACCACTCTTAACTAACAACGTGCTTCAAGGACACATAAGTGGTTAAAAGGTAAACCGATCTCCAAAAAAGCGTGGACATTTAGTAAGGGGGTAAGCTGCATTTGTTGCTTATGTGAATATTGAGCTCCATGCCTTATCCTTCTTACCTACAACATAACAATCCAAAACAAAATTGGATTAAAAGAGGACATAAAAAGTGAGGAATTGCTGAGATTGTTTGTATATGTCCTACATTTCCTAAAGCGATTGCACAGAACTGTGTCAGATAAAGGGTCACATGCATGAAAACTGTCTAGGTCTAAAACTCAATTTGTTGCCCATAGCAACCAATCAGAGCGGACCTCTCATTTTTCCAGAGCACTATGTGAAATGAAATGGCCGTTCCAATTGGTTGCTATGGGCAACAAAGTGAATTTAAGACCTAGACAGTTTTCATTCATGTCACCCAAAGTGTCAAAAAGTAGTGCATTTAAGCAAATTTTTGGCACAGACACTTTTTATATGTATATTAGACACTTTTTGTGTCTGTTCCAAAAAAGACCTGGTTTAGCCAGAGGTCTCTGTGGTTTAAGCTATGGCCACACGACAAGTGTCTGGAGAATCCGACCATTATTTTATCGTCTTTTCAGTGGTTTTGGGGGATGTTTGCAGTTTTCAGATTCTCCATCCCACTTAACCATTGATTAGCACGAAAACCGGACGGAAGATTGTGCATGTTCCGAGTTTTTTGAACGTCAATCGGTGTGAAAATCCGTCCGTCTCAAAATCCACTGAGTGTAGACTGGACAGATTTTCTATTAATGTCTATGGGGATGGTTGCTTGTCGGTTTTGAGATGGTTTCCAAATCCGCAAACCATCTGAAAATTCTACAAGAAAAACAAGCCTTGTGGATTTAGCCTTAGTGAGAAAGGCTTAGATGTGACATTGACCCACCCTTACTATTGTGTTTGGCTCAGAAAAGTGTTGTAAAATGTGACTTACAATGACACATTTTGGTGTAACATGTCACAGTGTGGGTTTTAGACACTTTTTGCAACCTCTCTGACATAAAGTGGAAGCTTAATGGAAAGCGGATGTGGCTTCAGTTGAAGGGGTATAGCTGCAGTGTGACACGTGGTGCTAAAAATGTGCCGAAATTCTGTAGTAGAAGGTAAGTTAACTAACGGTTGGTCTAAAAGGTGGGACAAGTGCTACTTGTACAAAAATTTGCTACTTTTTTATGCTGGACCTATGCTGTAAGTCACTTTATACATTTCCCCTGTGTGTCTAAGTTTACGCTCTCTAGGGGTATGTTCACAGGTACGTGCCGCAATTTGTCTGCTGTTTAAACAACGCAAGGCCTTGCCTCCTATTTTGTTTCATATTCCACTGTTTGTAAGCACCCGAAAGAAATGACATAACACTTCTTTTTATGATTGCACAGTACGTGCCGGGAAATATGTTCTTTTAACATATCTCTCTATGAGTAGTATGATTCTAACATATTTGTGGGCCGAACTTTTGCACCAAAGTACGCCCCGCAAATACGTCGTGTGAACATACCCTAACTTTCAGACAGAATAGTAAATGTGTCCAACTGTTTCTTTAAGAGTTGCTAGAAAGCAGCTTGTTTCCTTCACCCAAATCTATACTTTACGACAGCGGTTTGCAGACAGTCCGTCTAAGCATAACATACAGTTTACACTGATGCAATAAACCAATTTTGCCTTATTTATAAACATTCATCCCCAATATGCATGGAGCGCGGCCTGTTCACGTGTACCGGTGTAGGTGGTGATAGTAAGCCGCTGACAAAGTGCATATCTGTTTCTGCAATGTCACAAGGTGAGACTACTTTGTGCTATAAAACTGTTCTATATGCTCAGCATGCATACCTCCTAGCTGTCTCAGCCCATCATGAACTATCCTGCTCCAAAGTAATGGCAGCTCTAATCTCATGCCTGTATGGGGAACCCTGTATATTTGTATTATGTTATTGAATCTTTTATATAACAGTTTGGTGAAACTGACTAGCACCTACATACCATATAGGCAGCTGCTATGGGGCCATAGTTGCCCTATTCCCATTGCTATATGGTGCTGAGAATCTGTTCAGGCTTTCCTCTTCAGAACTGAGAAAGGGTATGTTTACACGATGTATTGCGGCACGTACAGTATGCGCCGCAGTACACCGTGTGTTTCGGGAGCTCTAATACGCACGTTCTCCCATGGCGCAGGGGGGGCTGGCAGCTTGCCGTCCCCATAGACATGCATTACTCGCGGCGCGTATTCTCCGCAAATAATTGACATGTCACTTATTTCCCCGCGCGTACAATACGATCATATTGTATGAGCGGGGAGAGGAGGCATAATCCATAGTTTTTCTATGAGAGCTTTTGGATTCCGTAATTAGGGGAAATTTCCCCCGTTTTAACCAGTAGTGGCGAAATGCGCCCCAAAATAAACGTTTTGAAAACCCAAAAATTGGTCCAAGAGTTACCCAAATTAAAAAAACACCAGGCCCCTTTTTAGTAGCAAAACTAAGCACCATGATAGAGATTGCTTTGTTTTATGACCCCCTTTCTTCAAAAGCTGTTTCAGCTCCTGCTATTACTCTTGATGGCCCCTCTAATATTAGATGTTAAATCATACTTTACAGTGGTAAAGCATACCTCTGGTGTAAAAAAATTCCAAAAGGGCTACAAAAATTTATGGGGGGAAAAAAAGTTGACAGGGGTGGGGGGAAAATTATAAAAAAAAAAAAATAAAAAAAAAACTATAAATTTAAAATTTCTGTTTAGCGCTAGCCAAATTTGGTTTATCCCCCACCATGACATCAAAAATTTATTTTTCAAGACCCGCAAATTTTTTCCCTAGGGTGCAGCAGTCTTCCTGGTTATGGATTGACTGCTGGGCCCCTTTATTGATGTGGTCATGTGACCACTGAATGGGACATCATCATCAGATGCACCAGGATGAAGCCAATATAAAAAATTTTTTAAAATTTAAATTAAAAAAAATTTTTTCCAAGGAGCCCTGGGCTAGAGGGGTAATATATAAATGGGGGGGGGGGGGGGGGGGGGGCCCTTGCCCAAAATTTGGATGGACTCCTAGCACCTAATAATAGGAAGCTGAAACAGAAGCATAAGTAGCAATAATTAAAAAGGGCCCCAAACAAATGAACCCAATATACGATATTTAAAAAAAGTCAGCAACAAGTTATTCCATGCAAATAGGTAGAATGGGCGACATCTATGAATTCACCATCGCCATTTTTTCCCATTTATTGCTGGTCTATAGATGGAGAAACAGAAAAAGTTTGGTGCATAACACTATGCGCTAATTTTGAGTGTTGCAAAAATTTTTGCCGCATTAAAACTTTAAATTCAAAGGGGTCGCTTTTAAATAAATCCTCTATATTTTTTTAAAAACTGGTTTTGAAAAAAAGGGAAAGAATGAAAATTTTTTCCATAGATGGTCCCCCTTTTTTTTTCTTAGGCTAGTCCAACCCCTTAAATCTTGGTATGTTCCCCGGGGTTTAAACTGGGGGGGATTTTAAATTTCGCCCGAAATTTAAAGGCCGTGTGGAGGGGGCGGGGCGGCGGGGGCAGCGGGGGAGTGAGTGGGGGCCCGGGGCTTTTCCCCGGCCCCATAGACAAAAAAAAATTTTTTGGGGGCTGGCGGCGCGAAGCCCCCGGGGCCCGGGGAGAGGGGGAGTAACCCTTGGGTTTCTATGAGAACGGGTGAATTCCCGAAAAAAAAATTTGGGCCATTTTCGGCCCGAAAATTTGGTGCACTCCGCGGGTTTACGGCCCAAAAATTCCGGCCATTTTAACCCGTGTAAACTTTTGCTTTATACACAGGCAAAAATGGGGGCAATGCGGGGCCCAAAAAAGAGTGTTTTTTGCCATTGTTTTAAATATAGAATAGTAAAGCCCCAAACTTTTTTCTATAAAATTTGGGCAATTAAAAAAAAAAAAATTTTAAATTTTTTTTTTTTTTTTTTTTTTTTCCCTTTGGGTCCCAAATGGGGGGATAAAAAATTTCTTTTTGGGCCCAAATCCGTGGGGGAAACCCTTTTCATATAAAAGGGCCTGGCTTTGCAATGAAATGGAAACCCCAGAATTTGTGAGGTGTTGATGGGCCTTACATCGAGTGGGCCCCCCATCCTCTGGGCTCCATACCCTTTTTGTTTATGGTTTTCTTCGGCGGGGGTTGCCCCCACGTCCTGGGAAAATTATTTAAATGGGTTTCCTATAAAAAATTGTCAGGATTCCTCGCATTGAGTTTGAAAATTTTGTAAACATAGCTCAAAATTTGAAAAAAATCCCTTTAACAACGAAAAAGGGGCCCCCTTGCCTATGCATTTTTTCCAAAAGGGGGCTTTCTTCATCAATGTACCCTTCACTATCCTCAACTAATCTAATCTGACTTTAAACCACCCAAACGGGGCCCAAGTTTTGCGCCCCGGGAACAGTGAGCCTGTATTTCCTCTGGCCCTCCTGCAGCTGCGGGGCCTTTTCAGGCGGATATTGACCCCTTTCCTAGAATTTTGAGTGTTGTTGAATGTTGCTGTGTAACTAAGACTGTCAAAAAAAATTGTTTGGTGGAAATTTTGTGGGGACCTTCTTTTTTGCATAGTGGTTAGGGGTTAAAAAGGGTTCGCATTTTTCCCACGCAAGGGAAAATTACAGTCCGCCACCTCAGAAAAAATAAAGTGTGGCTACTTGAAAATTTTCCCCAAAATTGCCCCTTGGGGAAACCCTTTTTCCCACTGATTTCCCTTTTAGGCACACCCCTTTTTTAAAATTTGAATTTCATGGGGGGCTAATTATTTTGAAAATTACGGGTAAACGCCATTTTATTTCTATTTTTTTTTGCTAAGTTATGTAAAATGCAAAAAATTTTTTTGGGATAAAAGCTTTTAATTGTGTCCTCCCCGGGGCTCAGGGGATAAATAAAAATGCTGAAAAAGGGTTTTTTCTTAAAACCATTTCACTTTTACATAGGGCCCAAAAACCTATAAATGAAAAAACCCCTGAAAAACCAAAAAAACCCAAAAAATGTAAAAAAAAAAACCTAAAAAACCTTTTAAAAAAGCCCCAAAAAAAAAAAAAAAAGGTTTAAAAAAAACCCAAACGGTTCCCTTAAAATTTAAAAAGAGGGAAATTTGGGCGAGCGGTTGCGTGAAAATTTTTCCCGGTTTGGTTTAAAGGGGGGCGGGTGGGGGGGGGGCGCGGGCCCGCCACCCCCAAAAGATTTTCCATTACCCCGGGGCGGGGTTTTGGGCCCCTGGATAATGTGCATTTTTAAAGTTTTCCCGCCGGCAGATTCGCCGAGTGGGGAGGGGAAATTGGAATCCCCCTTTTTAAGAGAAGGGGGGTTTTCCGTAATTACTGCGAGGGAAATTGGCGCGTACGGGCTTTATTTTCTCTAGGGAAAAACTGGGGGTTTAAACCGAAATTAAATGGGCAGTACGGCCAAAATTAGGGGACTGAAATTTTGGCCCCAAAAATTTCACCCGTGTAAAATTTTGCCTAAATAGTGTCTTCCCATCGTAAATAAAATTTACTGGGAAACTGAAAAAAAATTCTAAGGGGGGCCAGAAGGGGAAAAAAAAAATTTCGGGGGCGCCATTTTTTTTGGGTATTTTGTTTTTAATGGCGTTAATCTTTGGGAAAAAATTGAGGTTTGTTTGTTTTTTCCACAGGCTGATAAAAATCCAGAAAATGCAAAAAAATGTGGGGTTTTTCTTTAAAGGTTTTGGTACTGTAAAAAAATTCCAAAAATTTTCTTTTTTTAAAAGTTTGTGTTTGGGGGCCCCAAATTTTTTCGCCCCCAAAATTTTTTTTTTCCCAAAACCCTAGGACTTGAGTGAGGGATTTTTTGTGGGCTGAAGTTACTTTTTTTTGGTACCCAATTTGAAAGCTGAGACTTTTTTAAAATTTAAAATTTTTTCCCTTTTTATTTGGGACGGGGAAAAATTTCCAAAAAAAAAAAGCAAAAAATTTTTTTTGGGAATTTTTTTTCCCTTTATGTCTTTTAAACGTATGGGGGTTAAAATTTTTATTTTTCAAAAAGATTGAAATTTTTCGGGTGCAGGATCCCCCAAAAAATATGTAACTCTTTTATTATTTTATTTTTATATTATATATATTTTAAATTTTTATTTGTAAAATTGCAAAAAGGTGGTGATTTGAATTTTGATATATTTTTTTTTACACTTTACATTTTTTTTTTTCTTTTACTGTAACTCTTGAGTCCCCTGGGGTCACCACCCCCCGTATAGACCCAAAGCGCTAGGGTGTTTTCCCAAAAATGGCCGTTTTTCTACTTCCTACCCATTGGGGAGTTAGTAGTTAAAAAAAGAAAAAAATTTGGGAGCAATTTGGAAAACGCTGCACCGTACACCCGCCCCTTTAAAGCCACTAGCATGTACCCATACATTGGGGTGGGTTAAGGGGTTAAAATGACTCTTCAAAGAAAAACAAATTCAGCTTTTGCTTACAGATATCAGACCAGTGTCAGTAGTCAGCCTTTGCTATGAAACATGCAAGCGAAAGCTGAAGCAGTTGTTTTTTTGGGAAATGTCATTTAGGGAGGAAATGGGCTGCAGGGCAGTTTAGGGGATGTATTCCCCAAACCCACAGGGGAAAAACACCCCCAAAAAAAGAAAGAAAGAAAAAAAAAAAATGATAGAAAAAAAGGCCCCCAAAAGGGCTTTTTTCTAACCTTTTTGGGGGCACCCAAAATTTAAACAAAAGTAACCCGAAGCAGCCCCAAAAATTTTAATTTTAGCCCCCCCAATAATGATGGGCCCCGGGGTAGTTCCCCACGGTGTGTTGGGGGCCTGTGAACTGGTTTTAAGGGGAATTGTTTTGGGGGTTTTTGTCGGACCCCAAAACGACCCAAAACGTGTTTTTCAAATTTTCTTTTCTTTTTAAACCGCAAATTTGGGGGTTCACACCCGGGGTGACGCTGATGTTTGTGTCCCTAGCATCTTTCGGATGGGCTTTTTGGATCCGTTCCCAAAAATTGACATGTCAATTCTTTGGTTTGGGAAAAAAAGCCAGCAGAAGCCCCATAAAACACTACCCGAGTGTGATCCTGTTTCATCCAACAAAACATCCCCCAAAAAACCCCCGGTGCCCATTGGATCGTGTTGGGTCGTTTAGGAATCCGATTGGGGGGCCGTTTTTTTTGAAAACCAACAAACACACCCAAAAACGCCGTATTTTAAACGGCCTGAAAATTTTTTATCATCGTTTTTAAATTTTCTGGGGTTGGAAAAGTGACATATTAAAAACTTATTTTAGCCCCTACTTTTGCTGTTAAAAAATAAAAAAAAAAATATGTGAAAAACCAAACTTTTTTTTTTCTATTTCTCCTCATTTTTACCCCATCAAATTAAAAAAAATAAAAAAATAAAAACAAAAATAAATATAAAAATAAAGCCCAACATATCATGGAAAAAAAGGCAACCCCATCCACCAAAAAACAAAACAAAAAAAACAAGTGCAAGAAACTTTAAAAAGGGAAATCAAACCCATGGTAAAACCGGAAAAAAAAATCCCCCCTGGCAGCAAGGGGGGTAAACGGTTTGGTTAACGTTTAAAGAAAAACCCTAAAAAAGTAATGAAAATTAAAACTTTTTTTTGATCTTTTGAAAATTTTCTTCTGCCCAAAAATTATGCCAGCCCACAAAAAATTTTCCCGGGGATATATATTTTTTAGGTTCGAGATTTCCAGAGAGGGGGAAGAAAGTCCCTATATCGGTTTGGGTTCTCTCAAACCATAATAAAAAAACAGCCACTTTTTTTTTAACCCCCCCCCAAAACTCCCAATGAGCAAAAAAGGGGGAACCCCCCAAATTCTAAAACTTTTGTTTAAAAGGGGAAAACCAAAAACCGTTCAGTCATTCTGGAAATTTTTAAAATAAAAGCCCCTAAACCCAAAGCCCTAAAGGGGGGGTTACCCCCTGTAAGTTTTTATTTGCACCCCTTTGGGTAGTTTGCACATATGACAATGGGCCCCTTTAAATTTAAAAAAAATTTGTGCCCCCCTTCCTTAGGGGAAAGGGTCCCTGCCTCCATGGAATTAAAAACCAAAGCACATCCAACAGAGGGCTAAATAAACCCTTGAAATCGGGGGAATTTTTTAAAAACCCCCAAGTAAACCCCTTTAAACCTATGAGAACTGTGGATTAACGAAAGGCTGGAACGGATTCCAGCCATATTGCAGCGCAGTACGGCCCCCGCAAATAAAGGGGGAACCCCTGCCAAAAATAAGCCCGGGGAAAAAGGGCCCCTTTTTTTTTAAACCCAAGTAACTGTAAAGGGGCACAGAAAAAAGGTTGCAAAAAGGGAAATTGGGGTGACCCAAAAAGGAAAAATTTCTTTTGGGTTCAGGTTTTAAATTAAACTTTGACCTTAATCGAAAAACACACAAACCCCCATTTTCCCAACTTTTAATTTAAAAACATTTTTTTAAAGTTTTCCCCCATAGGTTTTCCAAATTAAGGGAAAAAAAGCAGGCTCGGGCCGGGCCCCCCCGGGAATCGGGGGAATTCCCCCCGGGGGGGCCCCGACTTTCTGTTTGGGGCCCCCGGGGGAGTGCCGCACTCCCCGTGGCCCCGCCGCCCAACCGGTCATTTAACTCCCCACGCCAAAACCGGGCCCCGGAAATTTGGGGACTAAATTTCCTCGACCCTCGGGCTGCACGGTGGGCCCCCCCGTACACACTGGGAGGGCCCTTTAGCCGGTTTTGGTCGGGAAACCGGCCCCGGGTCCGGCCCGTTAGTTTTTCCCAAAGGGATGCGGTGGGCTTTTAAAATTTACCGTGGGCCGGGCCCATGCGGCGCCACTATAGGCCACAAAGGGGGGGCGGCCCAGGACGGCCCCCGGAGCGGAAAGAAAAGGTTAAATTTGGTTTATTTTTTTTTTTTTTTTTTTTTTTTTTTTTAAACTACCTAAAGGGGCCCCGGCAACCCAAGGGGGAAAATGAAATACCCCACAAAAGGGGGCCCCGGGGAAAATAATGGGGGGCCCGGGCACCTACAGGGGGGGCCCCGGCAAAAATACGGGGGCCCCGAATACCCCACCCGGGGGCCCCCCGGGAAACCAAGGGGCCCTGACTACCTACAGGGGGGCCCTGGAAAAAAACCCCCAAGGGGGGCCCCGAAATACCTACAGGGGGCCCCTTGGGAAAAACCCACAGGGGGGCCCCGACAACCTAAAGGGGGGACTGAAAACCTAAAGGGCCCCGGCAACATACAGGGGGCCCCCGGGAAAAACCAAAAGGGTGCCCCCCGGCAAACCCCAAAGGGGGCCCCCCGACTACCTACCCGGGGGCCCCTTTTCAACCCCAATTGGGGCCCTGACAAACAAAAAGGGGGCCCCCGGAAAACCCAAGGGGCCCCCCCGACAACCAAAAAGGGGGCCCGAAACCTAGGGGGCCCCCGGGAACCCAAAAGGGGGGGCCTGAATACCTTTAAAGGGGGGCCCCGGCAACCTCAGGGGGCCCCCCGCCCACCTAAAGGGGGCCCGTAACCAAGGGGGGCCCCCGACTACCTAAAAAATAAAGGGGGGCCCCGACAAACCCAAAAAATAAAGGGGGCCCTGAAAACCTAAAAGGAGCCCTGAAAAACCTAAGGGGGCCCTACTTCCCAAAACTAAAGGGGGCCCTGACTGCCAAAAGATGGGGCCCGGGCTGGGCCCAAAAAATTTAAAGGGGGCCCCCGGAACCAAAACACAAACCCAAAGGGGCCCCGGGCAAACTACAAACTAAAAAGGGGGGCCCCGGGCCCACCTAAAAACTAAAAGGGGGCCCCGACAAACCCACTAACTAAAGGGGCCCTTTAACCCACCTAAAAAAAACTAAAGGGAAACCCCCACCAAACCCACAAACTAAAAGGGGGGCCCGTCCCACCTTTCAAAAACCCAAAGGGGGCCCCCCCGACTACCTACAAAAATAAAAAGGGGGGCCAAACTTTCCTAAAAAACAAAAGGGGGGTCCCAACCCACCTACAAAATAAAGGGCCCATAACTACCTTATACTACCTAAGGGGGCCCTTTAAATGCCTGAAAAACAAAACCAAAAAAAGAAACCCCAACTGCCTTTATACTACTTTTAAAGGGGAACCCCCCAAAAGTTTCCCCATATACTACCTAAAGGAGGGCCCCTTTAACCCGCCCGTAAACAGTAAACCTGCCTGTATACTACCTAAAGGGAAACCCTAACTGTCTGTATACTACCTAGAGGGCAGCCCTGCCTGTATGCTACCTAAAGGGAGGCCCTAACTGCCTGTATTATACTACCTAAAGGAGGACCTCAACTGCCTGTATACTACCTAAGGGAGGCCCTAACTGCCTGTATACCCTAACTGCCTGTATACTACCTAAAGGGGGTCCCTAACTGCTTGCAGCATATATAAAGGGGGTCCTAACTACCTACAGTTTACCTAGCTGGGGGCAACCACCTACCTACAGCCTAACTAACTGGGACTCAGCAACACCTACCTACAGCCTACCTAACTGGGGTCCACCAACCTAACTGTAGCCTATCTACTTTCCTAACTGGGGCCTGCTTATCTACCTGGGGGCTATTTACCGACCCACCTGTGGCTAGGTACCCACCAGCGTTCCTGGGGCCGGCCTAGCAACTTATTCAGCAGGAGTCTACCTACATAAATAGGGCCTACCTAATTACCTGGGGGCTTGCCCATTTGCCTTCCTATTTAGTAATATAATTGTCAGGGGAGCAGCCCATAGTTGTAGCATTATCTTCAGGGGGTTAGTCCTCTCCCCACCCTTCAACCTCTTAGGACACTAGGCCTCTAAATTATGGCTTGTACCCGTTCTCCCACCCCTGGGAAGATTGTACAGAGATGGGAATAGGTAAAGAGATGCTGGAAAATTGAGGATTCTAGATATTTGTGTGTAATTTCTGTAGAAATGAGTTGTGGCCGGGACAAGTCATCATGGTGGTGTGAAACAGATGCAGAAGAAAAGGGAATAAGAACGACTCATAATAGAAAAGAACAACTCATCAGAGATGACGTCTCCAGTGAGTCCCTGATTTCAGGGGTTATTTTACTTCTATACTGGATCAGTGCTGTATTCACTGTAATGTGATGTGACCTGAGCTGGTGTCAAATCACTATGTGGTCACTATATGGCGGCGTTGTAGGTTATATTGGCATTAGTATAGTGGCAGCGTACATGTGTACATGTGATTGTAAAAGTGAATGCCCACCTGACCCGGTGATAGGAGTTACACTTTCTTGCTGGTGTTTATTTTAGAAGGTGATGAGGTGCGTGACCACGGGAAACGTGGAGGGGGATATTGTATGTGGGCTGGTGGGGGATATGGATGGAGTTATTTAGCCATGTGTCTATGATATGTTAGACTGACAGACATTTGAGACAGATATATGACTCACTTACTATTGTGCTACACAATAAAGTTCTTTTTTGCACACTGTATCATGTGGTAAAATGGGCGCATTTATGTCCGAGATATTTTCATGTACAGTAGGGTGGGCCCCCCAAGATCCACTCCCCTGTGGGCCCCAGGCCTCCCAGTCCGACACTGGGATCAAGTCTTGTTATTGGTAAGATATGTACGAATCTTACAAAGACACAGTGTAGATTGATGGAAAGGTGTTCTCTATACATTCAGAATTGGTTGTGTATAGTTTATAGTTTACAAGGGTGAATGTTAAAGCTCGTCCTTCACAAGATTTCTTACTGAAGGCAGAGACCGTCAAACTCCACAAACCCTGGAGGGATGGGCAGATATATCTTATATATTTTGCTAAAGAAAGAAAGACCAAGACGTTCATATGTCATGATGTACCAGATGTTTGCAGCTTTACGGTCATATCATCCAGAAGGTGCCTAACACCAGAAGGCAGCTGTGCGCTTTCTCTGCTATCTTTGCACATCCTTGAACCATCCCATGCTTATTTACAAAGCTCCTTTCTAAAGTCGTAGTGGAATTTCAACTATTTCTCTTGTGAGTGTGAAAACATCTCAGTTTTATTCAGGCTTGTGGATGAATTTATGATATATGTACATGCTCTGCTCCTTCCTTCCTCTGAATCAGCAGGTTACACAGAGGTATTCACAGGCAAATGTGCTCACCTCTTTGTGTCCTTGAGCAGTGTACACATTTACACAATTGTGAACAAGTGTGTGGGCCTTCTCCAGTCTTCTAGTTCCTCAACTCCAGACCTCAAGGCTAACCAACAGGTCATGTTACCAGGATATCCCATAGAATGCACTGATATACAGTAGTTATATCACCTGTGCAATGCTAAGGAAATCCTGAAAACATGACCTGTTGGTTGGGGCCCAGCGGTGGAGTTGATTCTTGGGGCCCACCAGTGAAGTTGATTCTTGAGGCCCACCAGTGAAGTTTATTTTTGGTGCCAACCAGTAAAGTTGATTCTTGGGGCCCACCAGTAAAGTTTATTTTTCGGTTCCTCCAGTTGAGTTGATTCTTGTGGTCAGACCAGCTACTGTACATGACTATGCATACTGTAAATGACTTGTATTGTGATTCTTGCTTGCCATGCCCAAGAGTCCTCCTGTACTTCCCCTGTGGGTTAGTCCATCTCTCCTGTGGGTCAGTCCAAGTCTGGAAATGTCCATGTGTCCGATGAAGTTGTAAGGTCATCGAAGGAGTTGGGCTTACCTGTTTTGGATCCTTCTCTAGGAGCCAGAATGGGAGAACAAGAATGGACCCATGGCATTCATACAATATGACCACATTTTTTATTTAAAGTGGCCAAATTCTCTAACAGGTCAGAGAAGCCAGCTATCTCAAAACCTATCTAAAAATTGGTTGTAGTGTTATCCAGGTCTATAAGGATCTAGGTCTCTGTTTACGATGGTGTCATTAGGATGATTTTTTTAACCCCTTACCGACATTTGACATATTAGTATGTCATAGAGTTGGTAAGGGACTCTGTAGCGGGATCGCACCATGATCCCGCTACATAGGCAGCGGGTGTTGGCTGCGTATTGTAGCTGACAACCACCGGTAACAGCATGGAATGGAGCCAGCTCCATTCTGTGCTATTTAACCCTTTATACACCGCAGCAAAAACACGGCCACAGCGTCTAAATGAATGAGAAACGATGCTGCGCACCATTCCTCACTGCGTTTTGGACCTCCATGGCGAGATCACGTGGTCCTGATTGGTATATATGGCAGCTGAAAACCTTGTGAAGGCTTTCATTGCCAGCATGTTTCTCATTTTACTACTTCTTACCTCAAATCACCCCTCCTTTTGCCATTTTACAATTAAAAAAATAAAAAACAAAAATGTATACATAATTGGTATTGTTGCGTCCGAAAATGTCCGATATATTAAAATATAACATAATTTATCCTGTATGCTGAACACTGTGGAAAAATTCCAAACGTATAAATTGTGTTTTTTTGGTCATTTCATGTCCCACAAAAATTGGAATAGAAGTGATAAAATAAGTCACATATATTCTAAAATTGTACCAATAAAAAGTACACTTCCGCCCACAAAAAAAATGCCCCGTCACTCAAGTCCATAGGTAGAAGTAAAAAAAAGTTATTGGTCGCAGAAAATGGCGCCACCGCTGCAGAAATGTGAAAAATAGAAAATGTTTGGATTTTTTTGCGGTACCAAAGCATAATGAAAACCCTACCTGTTTGGTATTGGCGGATTCACCTCAACCTGTAGAATACAGAGAACATATTTATGCTGAAGGTTGAACACCGTAAAAAAAAAACTCCCACAAACATGCCACAATTATGTTTTTTTTCACATTTTGCCCCACTTATTTTTGCATTTTTCCAGTATATTCTATGGTAATGTGAATAACACCATTAGAAAGTACATATAGTCCCGCAAAATAAAAGCCCTCATATGTCTATGTAGATGAAAAAATAAAAAACGTATGGCTCTGGGAAGGTGAGAAGGGAAAAACGAGCGTGAAAAAAAATAGGCCTTGGCGTTAAGGGAACAGAAAAGTTTGAGGACTTTGAAGAAGTCCAGGAGTAAAAGGAGATGAAAGTCAGGTAGACACTAGTTCAACATAAATGTTCACCCTGAGTAGAATGTGCAACATACTTTAAAGGGATTGTCTCACTACATCGATTCATCGTACCTCAGTCCTGTTTTTTCGGTTTCATTTTTGAATTCAGGGTCATGTTTACTGGCTTTACTGGCTTCTACTGGCCTGCAGTGATGAGCTGCTGAGGACACCAGGTCTGTAGCTATAGCGACCAGTATTGGCAGCCTATCAGGAGAGATCAAACAGGTCTGTAGGTATAGTGCCATGAGGAGCTGATGCAGCCCATGCAAGAGGGGATATCTAGGAATAGATAGGACACTGTTAATGGACACATTTTGTAAAGTGACTTGTTTCTGCAAGATCTTTAACATAAAAAGCAATCCTTGTAGTGAGACAACCCCTTTAAGTATGCATCAGAGTAGAAGTTGGATGAGTATAACTCCTCTGCTTTATAAGGCTAGACAGTTACATTACATTGTTCGGCATCTATAACTAATTGTGTAAATGCTGCATGCAAAGTTTGTAGCAGGGAGACATCTGAAGTCAGCACTGCACTCAACACTGTTGCCATAGAACATTATAGGTTCAGGTTTGTTATCAGTTGTGCTCCTGCATTTTTGGTCCCATTACATGTGAATTCTTGGTGCATATAAGGCCACTTTTGGGCAGAATATTCTGTTTAACGTCCTTTTCCCTGGGTTTGTTCTTAATGCAGTCTTGGCTGCCTAATACAGGAACATAGGAGAGGGTCCTATCTATGTTGTTTAGAGTCATTTAACTGATATCTTTATTGACTTACACTAGGGAGGGGCGTCTGCAAGAGAACAAAGTCTGAGGAAGAGCCATCAGAAAGTAAGGACTGAACTACAAACTGCAGCATTGTGGTTGGCTCCACTAGCATTATGTGAGAAGTAATTGCCAGTCATTTTAGGCTATATCTAAACAGCACGGGTTTTTTATCGGATTTATGGCAGATTCAGTAATTAGAATCTGCCGAAAATCTGACCGAACCTAGTGCTGTGTAGACCTCAATAGAAAATCTGTGCTGGAGTCTACACAACACGGATTTTCTACTGGGTAACTGGCTGTCCAGCAGAAGATAGAGCATGTTCTATCATCCGTCGAATTCTCAAAGCCTCAGTGTACAGTGCCAAAAAAATGCTATTGGATTTCCGACAGTATTTTAACTATGTTGTGTAGACATAGCCTTAGACTCTAGAAACTCCTCTCAATGGTGTAAAAGGGTTATATTTAAGCATTTAGAACATAGGACAAATACATTCCCCTCCTTCATATGGTCCAGAATTTTATATATTTACACACTCTGTTTCCCCGAAAATAAGACAGTGTTTTATATTAATTTTTGTTCTAAGGACAAGCTAAGACTTGTCCTTAGAAGCAACATGTATTAATCTACTGTAGTGTTTTCATCACAAACATCAGCATAAGCAGCCAAACTCTGAATTGCATAAAATACCATGCACTATGTCTTATTTTCGGGGAACCGGACGGACCCCCCTTTTTCGGGGCGACAATCCGACATAGGTGGGAAAAATTTGGATAGGATTCTTTGGATACCACAGGGTTAAACCCTTTACCCGCACGAGTTCCCCCTTAGTTTTTGTGTATGTATTTACGTTTTGTCTTGTTTTGGTCTTGTGTTTTTCTAGCCATATTTTAATGATACATATTAAAAGTTAGTTTTTAAACACAGACTTTCTAGTTGGGTTCTACTCTTTGGATATTATAGGTCTGTGCAATCCCAGGTACTTATATCTGGTACTTTGGTATTGTTGTTGTATTTTCTTGATCGTCTCAATTAGTGATGGCAGGTCTCTTCTCGGGCAACTATGATCCAAATAAATGGCTTAATGAACTAGATGAGGTGTTTTCTGAGCAAGCTATAGTGCAAAGGAAATATACACCTACCTTTAAAACTGCGTTCCGCGACATAACCAAACTATATAAAGAACAGATAGCCTCCTGGTGGGAGGTACAGAGTTTGGAAATATACATCAAAAAAGGTATAGTACCGCGAGGATTGAGGATCTCTCTGACACCGGGCATTAAAAATAGAAGCCCGGATTTCCTCAATAGGTGGGAAAAGGAGGCCACAGATAGTTCTCTACGGTTTATGCAACTTCTGCTTGAGGATGAAAAGAAAAATTTGGAATCTCTCAATGGGAAACTAAAAGATCAAGTTGAGATTATCAAAACCTTTCAACAGGAGAGTGACTTCTTAACAAAAGAGAAGCAACTCCAGAGTGCCATTGAGAGCTTCCAATTCTATATAAAGGAAAAGAAGAATAGACAATTCTCCAGGGACATTACGGATTTTAAGGAAAACAAGGCATACTCATTTCTGAGTGATAAAAATACGAAACGTTACCCTGAAACAGATTTATCATCAACGGACACGGATTTGTCAGATATAGAGGGGGGTGGAAGAGGTGCACGAGGTAGATCACGGGGAAGAGGTAAACCAGGAAGACCTAAGGGTAAGGGGAAGTACCAACCTTTTTTAGGGGCAACAAATTACCCCCTCAGAAATCGCAATTTCCCCCAGGACCAATAATGTGTCAACACAATCTCCCCCCTCCTCCCTCACCGGTCGATGAGGGAGCCAAAAAACAGGATATCATGAACAAGAGTAATCAAGTTATTAATTTGTCACATAGAAACTTGAGCGCGGGTGAAATTGAGATACTAGCAAAGGGTCTCTCCTTTGTACCCACTACAAGATTTAATCTTTTTCAGTGGGTAAAGGATTTGAACCTGTACGCGAGGAAACTCCACTGGTATAAATTCTTCCGTACTCAGGATAAGAAAAGCTGCGGGGAACTCGGAATCCCAGTGGAGATGCTCCAGGAGGTACGTCTCCTTGAGAGCTTATCAGTAGTCCCACCAAATCAACAAGGAAAGGGCCCATTTACTGACCTAAAAAATAATAGTACTCGCATGCCACCCCAGGGAGAACTGTCACGCATAGACATATTCGTTGAACTCTGTACTAGTGAATTGGAGAAGTTGGATGGACTTAAAGTAAAATGGAATTGTAATAAGGTTGAATATCTTAGTATCAAATCACTAGCAGAAGATGAAACTATAACAATCAAGCCCTCCGACAAAGGGGGCAATGTAGTTGTTATGAATACAGAGGATTATGTCAAAATGTGTCAAAACATCCTTCAAGACAGAGAGGGCTATGAGGTTTTGGAAAAAAATCCTACCCCTGTATTCTTTGAGGAACTAAAGGAGATACTCTTAGAAGCAAAGGGAAAGGAACTCATTAGCCAAGAGGAATTGGACTATCTATTACCTAAACATCCTGTATTAGCCACGTTCTACTGTGTACCTAAAGTTCATAAAACAAATGGCCCACTACGTGGTAGACCAATAGTATCAGGTATAGGGAGCCTAGGACAAAATGCGAGCAAATATATTGAAAAAATACTGACCCCTTTTGTTACGGCATTACCGTCCTATACTAGAGACTCCATGGACCTCCTACGTAAACTAGAGGGTATCAATGTCCCAGAGTCTTGTTTACTTGCAAGTATTGACGTGGAGGCTCTATACTCATCTATCCCACATGGTTGCGGTCTAGAAGCAGTGAGGCGATACCTTAGTGGCAGAGGCTGCCAATATGAAGCCCACAACTCCTTTGTCCTGCAGCTCTTAAAATTCGTACTAACCAGGAACTTCTTCTGCTTTGACAGAAAGATCTACCACCAGCTCAGGGGCACGGCCATGGGAAGCACCTGCGCGCCGGCCTATGCCAACCTGCTCCTGGGCTGGTGGGAGGATCAATATGTATTTGGGGAGGATAACACCTTTGGCACCGAGGAGATAATATTCTGGACCAGATACATTGATGATGTGCTGGTCCTGTGGAATGGTACCAAGGAACGGTTTGAACAATTTGTTATCCATCTGAATCAGAACAATGACCTGAACCTGCGCTTTACTTTTGATATTAATCCCAATGTATTACCATTCTTGGATATATTGATAAGAAAAACTAGGGAAGGTTTATTAGAAACAACTATATACCGTAAACCTACATCTACAAATTCCCTACTCAGATGGGAAAGTAGCCATCCGACGTCGCTTAAGCGTGGTATACCTAAGGGACAGTACCTGAGATTAAAGCGCAATTGCTCAGACCCGGGCGAGTTTAAGCTGCAGGCACAGGATTTGAGACAAAGGTTTCGTGAGAGAGGGTACCCGGATGGAATCTTAAGACAGGCTTACCAACATGCTTTGAAAAGTAACCGGGAAAGCCTTCTTATTACCAAAAAACCAAAGGAGACTGAGCAAATATTCAGACTAGTGGGCAATTTTGATGGGGCAGCAGGAGCAGTAAGACAAATTATCTCCCAGAATTGGTCGATCCTACAAATGGATAAAGATCTCAAACAAGTAGTAGGGGACTATCCCCATATTACATATAGGAGAGGCAAGAACCTACAAGATCACTTGGTACACAGTCATTTCACTAAAACAATGGCCAAGACATGGCTAAATCAACCTGTGGTGGGTATCTACAGATGTAGTGGCTGTGTGGCATGCCAATACATTGAAGTTGGAAAAAGTTTCCATAGTAACATTCTTAATAGGGACTTTGAAATCAGAAAATACTTCAATTGTAAAAGTAAAGGGGTCATTTACAAAGCAACTTGTCAATGCGGTCTTGAATACATTGGCAAAACAATTAGGGAGTTCCGGAGACGTATCGGGGAACACCTTTGTTTATATTAGGAACCAACGTGAAACAAACCCGTGGCAGAACATTTTGTGGTTCCCATGCCGGAGACCCCAAATGTCTAAAATTTACTATTTTGGACGATGTACCCCCGCCGCCTAGGGGAGGGAACTGGGATAGGACACTGTTACAGAGAGAGACAGAATGGATCTTCAGGTTGAAGACCACGGTGCCAGATGGTCTAAATGAAAGGCTGGACTTTTGTTGCTTTCTTTAAATACCTCTAGCCTCCATTTGTCTTACCATCTGCCCCACTACTGAAGTAGAGTATGACATGTCTCAGCTCCCTCTATAGGTACTTCACCATGCCGACTTTCCACCTGTTGGGGTGTCCGGGCTACTCATCTATCTAGATATACCCCGCTATACATCTACTGTGTAATTACAAGGGTCCGCCTTTCCCATGCCCACTATCAGAACTAATCTTATACCTTAAATAATGAGCGCAATTTAAGCCTTGATGAATGGGTTTTGCCCGCGTTGTTTTTCCTGCCAATTTAAATTCTTTACTGTTTTCCTTCAATGCTGTTTCACAAACAGTTAACAGCAGGTCTTCTACATTAGGAGTCCGTATGTCCGTCGCGTCACTTCCGGTGAGTCACGGGATGCCGGAAGCTATCGCGGCCATAATATAGACGCGGCCGGCAAAAAAGTTTGCCGGTTTAACACGCGCCATGGAACGGACCCCGCTAGCTAGGATAGCGCCGATTTGGACGTCGCCCTGCCCGATAAGGGAACTTTGAAAGCCGATGAGTATCCCATAGAATGGGTTTTGGGGTTTTGACTTCTGGGGATGATGTTTGTTTCTAGTATTGCTGACCTACTAAACATAGCTGAATGGCGATAGTAGGGACTTTTGGTTAGGGAAGAAAATTTTTTACAGCCCGGGGTTATGAGCGGATTTTAAAGCAAACCCAGGGAAAAGCTAGGGACTACTGTATGGATGGCTGCACTCATTTCAACTTCCTTTTATACGAATGATTTCGGCGAAAAAAGTACACAGGGATGGGGCCCAATGGTACATGAGACTGTCCTATTGAGGTTTTGGGGCCAAGACAATCTGTATAGGGATTGCCCACTATTGAGGTACTCCCCCCTTAAAAATTGGGGTAGGTGAAATATGCAAAAGTGATAATATGTGAGAATGTGCCCCACTGCATCTCTCCGGGAAAAGCAAAACCCCCCCACTGGGCCCTAAAATAATACCCTGGGTGAAAAACCATGGGCCCACAACAAACCACGGGCTTCAATTTAAATGGACCCAAGGCAATGAAAAAATTTTTGAAAATTTTTCCCTAGTTACTATACTAAATTCCCAAAACAAAACCCCAAAAGGGAATACTTTTTTCCGTTTTTAACCTTTTTCCCCCTCCATTAGGTACTGTCGGACGTCCAGACCAAAAGAAAAATTATGTACCTAACCCCAGACCTAGGTTTGGGGATATTTTGTGTTTTTTCACTTTTTAAAACACTTAATATATGCTTTTTTTGGACACTCACGGTTGCACTAAAAAAAATTTAATTTTTCTTGCGTTTGTTTTGGTTTAAGGATTTTTCCCCTTCCCGCCCCCTGAACGATGTCATTAAGGGCCATCGAAACATTTGGGACCTTTGTAAACCATGTGGTAAGGGTAACAGCCCTTTTTTGGGCTAGGAAACCCGGGAGGGGGACCCCCTTTATCGGGGCGACAATCCTGAACATGGGTTTGGGGAATTTTGGGATAGGATTCTTTGGGATACCACAGGGTTCATCCTTTACCCGCACGAGTCCCCCCTTAATGTTGTGTATGTATTTATGTATTGTCTTGTTTTGGTCTTGGTGTATTTCTAGCCATATTTTAATGATACATATTAAAAGTTAGTTTTTAAACACAGACTTTCTAGTTGGGTTCTACTCTTTGGATATTATAGGTCTGTGCAATCCCAGGTACTTATATCTGGTACTTTGGTATTGTTGTTGTATTTTCTACTCCAGTTTTTGCCACCTCCAGAATGTCATTGTGCCACTGTTTGACCTCATGCTGCTGCTGCCGTGACCTTCACACTGTCTCATGGTGCCACTGTCTGACCTCATGCTGCTGCTGTGGCTGCTGCCGTGACCTACACACTCTGTCATTGTGCCACTGTCTGACCTCATGCTGCTGCTGTCGTGACCTACACACTGTGTCATTGTGCCACTGTCTGACCTCATGCTGCTGCTGTGGCTGCTGCCGTGACCTACACACTCTGTCATTGTGCCACTATCTGACCTCATGCTGTTGTCGCCGTCACCTCCACTCTCTGTCATTGTGCCACTCTGTGGCCTACTCCAGTTTTTGCCACCTCCAGAATGTCATTGTGCCACTGTCTGACCTCATGCTGCTGCCACCGTCACCTCCACTCTCTGTCATTGTGCCACTCTGTGGCCTACTACTGTTTTGCCACCTCCAGAATGTCATTGTGTCACTGTCTGACCTCATGCTGCTGCCACCGTCACCTCCACTCTCTGTCATTGTGCCACTCTGTGGCCTACTACTGTTTTGCCACCTCCAGAATGTCATTGTGCCACTGTCTGACCTCATGCTGCTGCAACCGTCACCTCCACTCTCTGTCATTGTGCCACTCTGTGGCCTACTACTGTTTTGCCACCTCCAGAATGTCATTGTGCCACTGTCTGACCTCATGCTGCTGCTGCCGTGACCTACACACTCTGTCATTGTGCCACTGTCTGACCTCATGCTGCTGCCGCCGTCACCTCCACTCTCTGTCATTGTGCCACTCTGTGGCCTACTACTGTTTTGCCACCTCCAGAATGTCATTGTGCCACTGTCTGACCTCATGCTGCTGCTGCCGTGACCTACACACTCTGTCATTGTGCCACTGTCTGACCTCATGCTGCTTCTGCCGTCACCTCCACTCTCTGTCATTCGGCCACTCTGTCGCCTACTACTGTTTTGCCACCTCCACAATGTCATTGTGCCACTGTCTCACCTCATGCTGCTGCTGCCGTGACCTCCACACTGTGTCATTGTGCCACTCTGTGGCCTACTTCTTTTTTCCCACCTCCAGAATGTCTTTGTCCCACTGCCTGACCTCATTGCTGTGGTTCCCCCGCCCCCCCCTAAAATCTGTATAATGTTCCCAACCTGGCTCTCACTTGTGTTTTTCCCAGTTTTGTGGATATTTTGTCGGGTACATTCCCGCTTGAGTTTTTTGGTCAGTTTTGCCCCTTAAGTGCCCAGGGAATTTTTTAGTGAAGCGATTCTAAGAGCGGCGGCAGTCATGTGCGTGTCATACTAAAACCAAAGCTCCCTCTGCATATTTAAGCATGGCACAACATTCTACAGCACCCTGCAGGCTCTGTGCAGCCTGGAAATAGCTGTTTTTCAACGCAATTCGTCCCGAAGTAATTCGGACCGAATTTATTTTTGTCGGGAAATTCGGCGAAGTGACCGATCCGAATTTTTGAGAATTCGCCCATTTCTAACCATAATATGAAGCAATTGACGCCTCTCAGGGGGCCCTTCTCTGCTATATATGACATAGATATACAGACAGACAGACAAATAGATGGATAGATAGATAGATAGATAGATAGATAGATAGATAGATAGATAGATAGATAGATAGATAGATAGAACAGTGGGTCTATAAATTAAATGTTATGCTGTTCTTTGCTGTGTTCGACTTGTAAACCTGGCAGGAGACACCAGCTGGAAAAGCTGCTGATTACTGTCATAAAGTTATTTCTCTGTAATTGACCTAAATCTAAATTCACATTGTTTTATTATGTGATCCTTTAAGTGATAAGTAATGAAGCATGAACATTAGAATAATAATTTGACTAAAGTACTGTAATGTGGCCACAAAGTCTATTAGTACTGCTGCTTTTGTTCCAGTATTTACAGCTTTTATTTTATTATTGCCTGTGATATTTTGTCACTGCCTTCCTGACCTTATTTTTTGAAGAGGAAATGAAAGTTCTTATCTCTTTAAAATGGCAGGTATCTTTACTCAAATGAAACATTCTGAACAGTAGTGATCAAACAAGGCCCATCACTTCTGAAAATAGCAGAGTCTCTGTAATCCCGGTTATGACATCACCTGTGTTTATTCACTTGTCAAGCTGTCAATGTTATGTCATTCACAGGCATTTTTTGTCTGTGGCTAAAACCTCCTGATTTAAATTATATTAAAGTAAAAATGTAATATTTTCTTCTAATGTACTACAGTTCAGTGACCTACATCCCTGGCAAATGGAAGAAATTCCTATTTCTTATATATAATTTGAGATTATAATGAAGTAGCGTGCTGATATGCCATGTCTCCTGAACTGGTAATAATAGACCATTTATTTAGAATTTTCTGTTGTCTTGATTTAACGCCATGGAGTAATTAAATGCTGCAGTGACACAATAAAGGTCACATCTTTTAGATGATAATGATATTTTTATGCTGATTAAGAGAAAATTACTGAAATCTTGAAATGTTTTTCTCTAATGCTGTATGATTTTGATGAAGTGTCTGAATCTATTAAAAGTATAATTGAAGTCTAAAAGTTTAATTTAACTGCATAGATGAATAGTTTTTCAGTAAAATTCCAAATATTGCGTACCATAGGAATTACCAGCTTCATGACCTAAAAAGCCAGACTATTGGAATTAAAAGAAAAGTATGGCCATCTGGTGAGTTCAGTCCTGATAATGAGTAAGAGATACATATAAAAACATGTAATAATCTAGTTCCATGGCAGGAGCCTACATTGACTACTACAGGTCTTCCATGAGGAGTCTACAGGTATGCATTAGGACTTCATGATGTAGGTATTTTCCCATAGAAAGCCTGCAGTAGTTAACATAAGGACTACATATATAAAATATTAGGTTTAGGTTAATCTCCTACCATTTAATTCAATGTTCTATGTAATCTCTACTAATCTCTCCCTTATGGTGCTTGGAATTTGCACATAAGGATACTGGGGCCAATATGATAACGTCAGGGTTATAGAATTATCAGAGCCAGTTGGACTGCCCTATGGAATATCACATCAGTTATATGATAATCCAGCATGGGACTACTTTTTTCAGATACTTAACTGGTAATAGCTACTAGTAAATACGAAATCGTTAAAAGTCTAAATACTGGATTCTTGATCGATAACTCATATAAGATATGCTTCGTTACCCAGTGTGGATGGTTTTGTACAAGTATATGTTGACTTTTCTATCCCAGGGTTATCAGTCTCTATTAGTACAGTAATACTGCCCTTCACTTAACATTGAAGGTAAATAGATTCAATGTTCATATTCCATTTGGGTTTATTGGGCTTCATTGTTTACTTACCAGGATCAAGATAGAGCTGTGACTCAAGAAGAATGAAAAGACTTCTACTAAAGGTATAGGGATTATTTTACATCACCTAAACCTTACATTGTTCCAGCTTTAGAAAATGATCAGTAGCAATACTGCATCTCAATAACAGCAACTGGCTTGTGGTCTACTTTTTTTTTTTAGTTTGTCTGCCTTTGCTGCTCCAGGTGGTGAGCTCGTGTGGCCCCAGCTATCCTACGGAAAATCCTGTTTGTCCCTGTCCTCTTCCTGTTGTTTCCATTGCATTGTTCTGGCTCCTGGTGTCTTAACTATTTGCCAACTGTCTGCTGACTATAAATGTTCTGGAATGACAGTGCAGAGACCACATCTGTATGCTCACTGTGCAATTGTGCGGATGGGGAGCTGGCCATCAGCGATAGGTGATTCTCCTCTAAAAAGACAGGGACGGATTATTTTCATTCCTGCCTTCCTTATAGTTTTACATATAGCTCTCAATCAGAGCTATTATACAAAGACTGTCAGGCTTCCAGGCCCAACGGTTGCGTAACTGTTGGGGCTTGTGACTGCAAGATCACTACAGATCAGCTCTGTAGTCAGTACAAGGGATGTATTTCTCCTGGATATTCCCTGTAACTGGGGCTAATATGTCAGCTTCAGTTACAGGAGAAATTAGAAATTTAAAAAAAAGTGTTAAAAATGTCCAAAATGTCTTTTTATGACACAGTATATAAAATAAAATAAAAAAAAACACTTACACAAAATAACATTTTATTAAAATAAAACAACCCAAACCATGACTTTTTGCCCCACCCCTGATGACCCTAAGCCTTAGAGGAAGAGTGTGTTACACGCGAAACAGCTGTTGCAGGTCTGTCAAGCTTGGCGTGGTCTTGTGAATCCCGCATGCCTTAATATGGAGACAAGTTGCCGAATAAAGTGAGATTTTTAATCACATTACTTTGGTGAGTGCCGTGATACATTCCTTCTTCATATTATTCCTGAAATTGACTGCCTTCACTTTTATACTCACTGAGCACCACCAATTTTTGTATGTGAATAAGCTGTACCGTATGAAGATTTAAGTTATTATATGTGTGGAGAAATACTATTGCTTTTGCTATCAGAGTGGTGCCGAAGTGTTCATTTCTTCATTTGCCGGACAAACTTATTTTAGCACCACTATTGCTGTTAAAAAATATTTTTTTCCTATTTTCCCTTATATTGAGAAAAAAACAAATATAAAATTTCATAGAAATAAAGCCTGAAATATCATGGAAAAATGTGAAATAGCTAGTGGAATAACCGAGTACAAGAAAGTGTTATATCGTTTAATCTCATGTGTACTACAGAAAAGAAAAATGTGACTGGTCAGAAAGGAGGGAGGGGGTGGTAAATGGCTGGTTACGAACTGGTTAAGAGTCAGTACACACAGTTCTGCTTCACTCACCAATGCCATTTTGCCATAGGATCATTCTCCCACTGCTCACCACCTAAGCAATAAGGTTCCTATCTTTCTGTTTTATGCAAGGGTGTTCTTTAATTAGTTTGGTTTACTCTGTTCGTGACCTGGCTTTTTTATCATGTCATCATCAGATTGTTCTATATATTGACAGACCTCTGCCTGCCCTGACCTTGGCCTGTCCATTACTTTGGAAACCAGGAGATTCCCATCTTCCGCCAGGAAGGCCACATGTCACCATGCCTCATTATTTTCTAGCTCATTGTCCAATGCTGTCAAAGTTTATGTTGCTAGACATTCATCCGTTTCATAAGTTAGGACCGTGGTGATGTGTAAGTAGCAAAAGCAGTAATGTCTACTTATGTTTGAAGACAAGGAGACATTTAGGTGGAAAAAAAAGTGTTGTCATGAGTCCAAGGTATGAGAAAAATCTTAATTTTAAATTTTATAGCTCATGAATTTACATTTATTGCTGAATATTTGTATTAATTCAAGCAAGTCAACTTTTCTAGAGATTCAGATTCTGCATTCAGGAAATAGAGACTTTTAGATAGAATTTGAAAATCCAGAGTGTATGTGTCTATAACATCACTGCATGAACTTCAGTGTGTCAAAGCTCTCTACAGAGTCGATGTACTACATTGATGGCGGAATAATGCATAACTTTTATTGTACGATTATAAGAAGAATAAGTGATCTTCATACAAAGATTGTAATATTCAAGAGACCCTTTCCAACAGCAAGTATCACATCCCAATGCAACAGCCTACTTGAGGCGATCACATTGACAATACTCAGGCTCAGTTCTCAGAGACTCAGCACTCAATAACTCTCTAATGTTTTCTAATAAATATATTATAATGTTTCACTGCATAGAACTGAATGTGGAGACATTTCATACTTGTGTTAGTAGAAATTGTATAGTCAAGACTATCGTTGACTAGGAAAAAAATATGCTTGACTCATAAACACACATTTTCTGTAGAACGGATCTTTGCATTACAAAGCACATGTGTATGTGTTTATTTTTGACTAAAGGCTTTATGTACTGTGAAGGCATCTCCTGTTTATACTATAGGCCACCTATGTAACTTCATTCCTTTGCTAACAGGGTCACAAACTGTATCACTATAGGTGCCAGCCATGGTCAGCCCACAAGTGTCTGCTATGGTTCATTTATATGGTTCTTTTACCATTATCCATATTGTTTATGTACGAGAGCTAGACATACAGTAGGATCAAGTTCACAGCCCGCTTACCTGCTCTTGCACCCTTCTGCACTCTTTTCCTTCTCGTATTGCCAGGAAATGATTGAGTAGTCAGTAAGCAGCTGCAAGTCACTTCTATGGTGTAATTATATCCATAGCAGCCAGCTATTACCTATACCTTTAATTATTGCTAATTATGCAGCTGTTTTTCTTTCCTGTCATACAGTGGTGGGGGCCCATAATACTTCTCTATAGGTTCCAATGAATGCTATTTACACCCTTAATGTTGCCTTTACCCATGTTGAACTCTGTTATCAAGGATCAATACAAGCAATAAATTTCCAGACGTGGAGACTGTTTAACAAAAACATCTGTTTTATCATTTTGGATTGACGCTATAGAAACTTGTAACATTGTCATAATGTCACACGGGTCAAGGATACTTTAAAGAGAATGGCTGGTGTTTTCCCAGCATTCCTCTGTTTACAGATTGTTGGTAGTATCAATTAAACCTCTTAGCTCCTACCTGAAAATCGGTCATAATAATATGGCTCTTCATTCCGCACACACACACAATCCTCCCACCTTCCAAGAGCCATAACTCTTTTATTTTTCTATCTACATAGACATATGAAGGCTTTTATTTTGTGGGACAAGATGTACTTTTTAATGGTGTCATTTACTGAGAAACTGAGAACACATTGTAATTGGGGTAAAATGTAAAAAAAAAGGTACTTGACTATGCATAAGGGATCACAATCCTGCAGGACATGTAAGGCCCCCCTGCTCATGCCAGCAGATGTCCAGGCCCATTTGAAGTTCACCAATGACCATCTGGATGATCCAGAGGAGACATGGGAGAAGGTCATGTGGTCAGATGAGACCAAAATAGAACTTTCCGGTATCAACTCCACTAGCCGTGTTTGAGGGAAGAAGGATCAGTACAACACCAAGAACACCATCCCAACCATGAAGCATTGGGGTGGAAACATACTTTGGGGGTGTTTTTCTGCAAAGGGGACAGGATGACTGTACGGTATTCAAGGGACGATGGGGTCATGTTTTTGCAAGATTTTGGCCAATAACCTTCTTCCATTAGTAAGAGCATTGAAGATGGGTCGTGGTTGGGTCTTCCAGCATGACAATGACCCAAAGCACAGAGCCAGGGAAACTATGGATTGGCTCCATAAGAAGCATTTCAAGCTCCTGGAGTGGCATAGAAAGTTTCCAGACCTGAACCCAATTGAAAATCTTTGGAAGGAGCTGAAACACAATGTAGCCCAGTGATAGCCCCTAAACCTGAAAGCTCTGGAGAAGGTCTGTATGGAGGAGTGGGCTAAACTTGGTGAAGAACTACAAGAAACGTCTGACTTCTGTAACTGCAATCAAAGGGTTCTGTACCAAATATTAAGTACTGTTTTTCTATTGTATCAAATGCTCATTTTATGCAATAAAATGCAAATTAATTATTTAAAAATCATACATTGTGATTTTCTGAATATTATTTAGATTCGGTCTCTCACAGTTGAAGTGTACCTAAGATAAAAACTACAGATCTTTTGTAGGTGGGTAAACTTGCAAAATCACCAGTGTATCAAATACTTATTTTTCTCACTGCATTTTTATACTTTTAAACTTTTTTTTCATTTACATTAAGTCCCCCTAAGCTACTTGACCACTACGGGGTATGATCGTTAGTAAACTTTTCTGCATTGCATAAACAATACAGAAAGGTGTTCAAATTCCTGGGGCGGGGAATTGATAAAAATTTCATACATAATGGCGAAAAAAAACCCTTTAAATAAGGCTTCCAGCTCCCAAATTTTAAAACTTTATTGGCACCCTGCAATCCCGCCATGGTGGTGGCGATCGGGAATTTGAGAAAAAATGCACGCCCCGTGATCTTTTTCTCAGTCATTTAAGCCCCTGCAGCCAGGATCCCCCGTGGCATTTTAAGGGGGTTTTCAAAACAGCGGGGAAGGGACCCTTTGCTCCATTCTCTGCGTTGGCAGGGGTGTGTCACCCTGAAACTTCCCCAAAAAAACCCCCAAAATACCAAAAAGCCCGGTGTCGGTAAAGGGTTATGTTCCGCACCATTTTAATTTTTTCTTTTTTTTTTAAATGCTCGCCCCCAAACCAGACTTAACTGTTTTTTTTTTTTTTTTTCTGCTGCCAAGGGCTTTTTTTTTGGGCAGGGACAAATTTTTTTTTTTTTAAATTTGGGGTCTTTGGAAGAATGCTTTGGACAGTGGATTGATAATCTACTCCAACCTCAAGACATGACACAAAAAATCTGGTTTCTGCCATGTCATGGACAACATGGGAGTAAAGTTCTTCTTGGTTGTCCTGCCATTTGGTAGGACTATACTCTTCTATTTCTCATCATTTGGCCATCAATTATTTAAAGAGCTTATTATACAAATACAGTACTTATAGTCTGGTTATCAATTAAATTTTTTGGGCATGAGATTGAAATTTTTAAATTCAGCCAAAATTTTTTTTTTTTTTTAATGGGGAAATACTTTCTTCAAACCTAAGGAACTAGTACGGAAGCATGATTTCCGCCTTACCTTGCGAAAATATATATGTCCGCTTGGGAGAAGGGAAAAAAAAATTTTTTTGTTCTTGATGGTTTTCCCCCTTTTTCCCCCCACATTTAAAAGTGGTATGATCAATATTTGAAAAAACCTTTTAATTTTTGAGAAATAAATTAAAAAAAGAATTTTCCTTTTAAATTTAAAAATTCACTTTTGATTTGGGGGAAAAAAAACCCCATTATTTTTTTAGATGTGACACTTACAGGAAACTATACCAAAGGGGATTATAGTTTCTCCATATAGAAAAAATACTGCTCATAACTCTACCCTATTGGCTACATCTTGTCCTTCCCCATGAATTGTTAAAATATTTTTAACCCCTCTTTGGGAATTTAATTAGGACTAAAAGAAATTGGAATTTCTAAAACAAAGAGGAATTTAATATTCAACTTGTAAGGTGCGTCAGTGCTTGCAAAAAATGTAAAATATCTGAAAAAGGCATTAAAAACACTAGTTTCAAAGGTGAAAAAAATTTTTACGAACCTGGTTGATAGAGAAAAAAGGGGTTTAGATGGGGAAAGCTTCTAAAAAGCTATTAAAACCATACAACGTTTTCAGTGTCCCCAAAACACCGCATAGTGTCAAAGTTAAAAAAACCCCTTTAACCCCTTTTTGGGGTGGGTTTAGAAAATAAAGAAACAAAAATTTTAGGGAAAAATTAATTTGGTTCCCAGGAAAAACCTCCAAATTTGGGTTTCCCCCTCCTCTCCTTTCCCCAGTCCCATTTTTATCCCCCCAAAAACACCCGAAATTTCCCCTTAGTTGCAAAAAAAAAGGTTCATATAAAAAGTGGTTTACGAGGGGTAAATAAATTTTTCATTAAAATTATATATCAAAATGTAATTCTCATTTGGTGGGCTTTCAATTTATGCAACCTTTTAGGAAATTAAAAATCGACCTGTTTGAAGATATGAATTCTCAGACATTTGTCCAAAACACATGCAGAAACCCAATCAAAAATTTGGGAATTTTCAATGGGATCTTTAAAAATTTTTTAGAAATTTTCCCCTAAAGGGAATACAACTTTTTTTTTTCGTTGGGATTTAAAAAAATTACCCAATCCCATTAAAAGGCGGTGATTTTCCACAAAAAAATTTTTAAACCCCCTGGGGTCCGGTGGTTTTTTTGGTTAGCTACCAGAAGTTCAACAGGTCTGAAACAGAGAAATTTATTTAAGTATCATTTTGGGCTTTTTTTACCCTTTTGAATTAAATTTATTATTTTTGTGCTTTTTTTCCCGTTTTTTTTTAGGAAAATTTAAAAAGTTTTTATTTTCATCCCGGTTTTATTCCAACAAATTAAAATGTTCGTTAAAATTATTTTTTTAACAATGAATCCATAAAGCTACAGTATAGTTTTTTTAATATATCTGTATTTTTAACTTAGTTTGTTGCTCTACAACGGGTTAAAGGGGTTTTTTTTCATGCAAAGGGTTTTTCAGGGGATCTGAGCATTTTTTCTGCTATGAAATTTATAGTGACTGAAAAATTTTTCAACTGTTACAAACCACCATATTTACTGAATTTTTCCACAATTCCATTTAAACCCTGTATCCCAAACCCCCTTTGTGAAAGAATATTAAAAAATCCCTGCCATAAAAACCCCGTACCCCCAAACATGCATATTTTAAAAGTTGTTTTTCGTTTAAAAATGAAAGGGAGGTGATTTCTGGTTATGGCTAGCAGGGAATATTCAGTCAGTATGGGGGTAATAATTGGTTAAAGACATTGTTGGGAAATTTCATTTACTATGTGGGGGGGTGTTTTGGGGATTTTTTTCAGTCACTTTTCCCTTTTTTTGGGGCTGTTTTTAATGATTTTGTTTGCAGGGGTAAATTTTTGTTTATTATGCATTTTTTGGTTATACATAGTTATGGGATTTCTGGGGATTTTTCCCGTAATATGTGGTGATAAAAGGGAATTTAAAAATTTTAAAATAACCCCTTTTTTCTGATTTTGGGGAAAACCCCCACAAAATAAAAGGGGACTGCAGAATATCACCCCCTTTAAACCCCCCACACCATAACCAAACCCACCCCCCAACCCCCCATGCATATTTAAAAGTCAATAAACCAGTACCCGTTAGTGAAAGGCACCTACAAAATAAAAGTGAAATGAGGAAAATCAACCCCCCAGGGAAAATAAAAAAAATAGTTTCCGGCACTCGTTAAAAAAAAGTACCCCAGTGAGGCAAAATATGGTGCAAAAAAAATTTTATTCCATTTAAAAAAAAACATCGTTTAAAATAACGTTAAAAACCCTTTTAAAAGGCTTTTTACTTTAAGCCCATCCATGCAACACAATGGTTTCTACATTACAGGGTAAGTTGACAATATACTCTTGCTGGAATATAACATGTATAAGTGTACCAAAACAAAATTCTGCGTGGGATGGAATTGAAAAAAAAAATGCATTTGTGCAATTTTTGAGGGGCTTTTTATAACATAGTTCAGCAAAATAAAGCAAAATTTATATGATTTTCTTTATTTTTTACTACTTTTAAAAAATAAAAAAAATGTGTTTAAAAAAATTGCCATCGAAACTATGCAACGGCTAATTATTTTTTTGGGAGGCAAGGGTTAGCTGTCATCGGTACTAATTTGGAGTGTATGTTACTTTTTGGTCACTTTGGTCACTTTTTCTTTTTTTCCTTTTTTCGAATGAGCAAAAAAACTAAATTCTGGTGTTGGGCTTGTCTTTTGTTTTTTTTATGGTGTTCCCATGGGGGTTTAAAACGGGATGTTTATTGTTTTAAAATTTTGGTTTATTGATACCAATTCTGTTGTGTTATTTGATATACTTCTTTTCTTTTTTTTTCATTTGATCCTTCTAGGGGACTTGAACATACAGACTCTTGATCGCTTGTATTATATACAAGTGATCAAAGAGTGTTTAAAATAATTTAATAAAATTCATGGGGGCCTGGAGGCCCTTTATTAGCTCTCCAGGTGCCCTGGCCCAAAAAAAATTGGGGGTTTTAGGATCATGTCACCCCAGGAAACATGAAAACCCGGGTTTTTAGATAACTATTAGGCCTTGTTCAAAAAGGTTTATGGGTATGTTCATTTCTATTTAACTTTGGAGCAAATTTTTCCACTCCCATATTTGGAATCTTCACTGTGAAAAACAATAATCTTATCGATATTATTTTTTTTTACCCGATTCCAAAGTTTGAAAAAACCTTTGATTTGGGGGCAAGGGCACTTTCAGAAAATTGCAAATTTTCAGCAGAATTTTAAGGGGTTTTTCAAAAAAAAACATTGTTGTATGAACAAAAAGTTACCCAGATTTTATTTTTTCTTTAAACCAAAAAAAAAAAAGGGAAAAAAAAAAAAAAAAAAAAAAAAAAAAGTGTAAAAAAAAACAATTTTAAACCTCTTATCCAACAAATTAAACATAAAAGGGGACAAAAAATCTGGGGCCCGGGAAATTTTCAATTGGGGGTGGGTTTTGGGTTGTCTTGAGGGGGAAATTTTAAAATGGGGAAACCCCCTTGGGGTCAAGAAAAAATATTTATTTCTGGGCCTTTTCTTACAAAAATTACAGAAAAAGGGTTGTTGTTGTAGGGGAATGGGAAAAATTTAAAAAAAATGTTTAGGGGTGAATAGCTTTTATTTGGCCTTGATGTCTTTTGTTCAATAGAACTTAAAGTTTCCTGAAGGCCTTTCCCATTCTAATTAAGTATATAAGCATGTCTCAAAAATACAGTATGTAGGGAAAAGGCTATAGGGCCCAGAAATGAGGGAGCCCACACAGGTACAAGAACACGGTTTGCTTTTGCAGGGAGCAAGTGAGTTTTTGGTTTCTGCTCCCCAAAAGCACATCCCTATTGTTGTTTCCTTGATATTTTGGCGTATTATTTAAATATTTCGTTATTGCTACTTATCCTGCTGTTTTAGTTTTTTAGTTACCCCCCTGAAACATCCCCTTTTTCCCCTTATCCTGGGGAATAGGGGGTTCATTTAAGGGGAGCACTCAGCCTGAAAAGGGCGACCCCTTAATCATACTGGAACCTGTCCTTGAAAATACATATTGCTAATCCAGACCCCCTCCATAAAGGGGTTTAAAGTTTTTTTTTTTTTGACATTTTAAAAAGGGGTGTTTTAATTTGAGCTGTTCGGGCTGTTCAGTTAATTTTCCAGATTTTTTTTAAAAACCCGGGGTGCTTGTCTCTCCTTTTAAAGAAAGGCTTTTGTTCTTCTCCCCTTTTCCCAGGGGCGTGTTGGCCCTCCCCTGAAGCCCCTGGGGACCCTTTCATTTTTAAAAACCCAGGGGATGCGGGAAAGGTTTTTTGGGAATTTTTAACAGCTCTTTTGGCCCCCTCCCGTTTTTATTTTTGGCCCCCTTTCCCGGCCCCACCCCCAAAGCCCCCCAAGCCCCTTTGTTATATCTCTTATCACCCCCCCCCCCCAAATTAAAATGAAAGAAAAGCAGTTTCACTTTATTTGGGTTAAACCCAAATCTTTTACTGAAAACAGGGAGACCTTTTACCCCAACTAAAAAGGGAAAAAATGCCCAAGGTTTTCCAAGTAAAGACCTCTGTTTTGTTTTGCCCAAAACATGTGAGTGAAAATGGGGGGGGAAGAACTCAGCTTTGAGAAAAGATGTTGTTTAAAACCTTAATAAACTTGGCCTGGGGGGGTTTTTAAGGGTTTTAGAGGGTTGGCTTTAAAAGGGGGGGGGGTTTTTTGGAGTTTTTTGTCCCTAACGGGATATTTTTTTCCCCCCCAAAATTTCTCACATTTAGAGAGCCCTAAAAATTATGTCAATTCTATAATGTATATTTTCCCTACATGCCCCCTATTTCATTTTCATCCCCAGAATATGCATTGTATCAATATTTTGGAAGTGCCGGTGTGACTACGTGGGGGAGGGGACACATATGGGGGGACTTTGTGTGTTTTATATAAATAAAATTATAGATGTTCACACTATAGTTTCATTTTTAATAGTGTACTTTTTATAAAAAAAAAAAAAAATACTGATGGGGCTTGAACTCCCAACCTTGTCTTGCGGGGTGATCCCCCTAAGCATGCACTAAAAAGAGCTTAACAGAAAAAGTGTTGAACCCGTATGTTATACATACAGATGATGACGTCATAAGGACGGGGCTTGCATTTTGATCTGAGGAACGAATGCCTTTTTTTTTCCAAGTAGCACCCTTTAAGGACGGGCCCTGTGAGGGGTGAATAACCCCTCTTGGCAAAAGCCCTTTAAAAGGCAGTTAATTTCCCCCAAATCCTTCCCATAGCGGGAGATGTACAAGAGCCAGCAGACCTTTTTTCACTATCGTTTTTTAACAGTCAGAGGGGATAAACACAGAGTGTGCGGGCACCAAATCACAGGGGAGGGGGGGGGGGCCGGGGGTTTCCTGTCTGGGCGTATCCAACAGGCTGAATGAAATGGTCAGCCGCCAATCACAGGCGGGGGGTGTTAGGAATTGACCAGGGGGCTTCCGACCACAACGGCAACCAGAAAACAGAAATAAAAGTTTTCAGAAAAGGTATCTGCTAAACCAAGTGACAGAGGAATGCACCCCATTAAAAAAAGGTTACTGTCCCCATAATTGGGGGACTGATCTTTGTAACAAAAAAAACCCCTTTAAGAAAAAAAGAATATGCTAAATATCTTAAAACCTATCCCTTTGGATAGGAAATAACGCTAGTTAACATAACGTGTCTTTAATCCCCCTGATGGAGGGTCATAATAATATGGCTTAAATTTTTTTCCTCCTTTGCCTTTTCTGAAAGCCATAACTTTTTTTATTTTTCCTCTAAATAGAAGTATAAAGGGCTTTTATTTTTGGGTAAATGTATTTTCCTAATGGTTTTATTCATATTGCCATGAATAAGTGGGGAACAGAAAAAAAAAAATTTAAGTGGGGAAAAAGTAAAAAAAAAGGTCTTTTCCCATGTTGGGGGGAAGTTTTTTTTTACGGCATTCATTATTGGGTAAAAAATTATGCATTTATCTGTATTTTACAGTTGGCACGCACCCCAATCCCAAAATGCATCGTTTTTTTAAGTTTTGGTACCTAAAAAAAAAATTTCCAAAATTTTCTTTTTTTTTAAAATTTGCCCCACGCGCAATTTTCTGCGACCAATAACTTTTTTGTACACCTACAGACGTGAGTGAAGGTGTATTTTTTGCGGGCTGAAGTACACTTTTTATAGCTAGTAGTTTGGAATGCACATGACTTTTTTGCCCTTTTTTCCAAATTTTAATAGGACCAAAATCCCAAAAAAACACACAATTTTTAGGCCCGTTTGGATTTTTTTTCTTCTACGGTTTTCGTTACAGGATAAATTATTTTAAAAATTTGTTTGGGGGTCAATTTAGCCCCCCATTGAGCTGTGAACATGCCCCAAAAAATGGAATTTTTTTTGTGTAAGTAATGCCCCTTTTTTTGTATGTTTTTTCTGTAAATTGTTAGTGCGGACTATAAGACATGAGGGAGCCGTGAGGTTTGGGGCGGAGCTTTGTGATTGGGGGCCCCACCAACAAAACCTCATATTTAACTTTTTTTTCCATTTCATTTTTTTTTATCTACCCGAAGTGTGGGGGGAGAGTGCCTGTGTTTTATTTTGGGACACAGAAAGTGCGGGCAGCCCCCCTAATCTAATAGTATGGGTGTCACAAATGGGTTGTAACCCAGAGGGGTGTACCACAGTTTTGTATTTATGGCCCTTCTGTATCCCCCTTTTTTTGCTTTTGCAGTACCCAGCAATCACCCCCTCATGCAATAGAGTGTGGTTGTTTAAATTGGTATTTTTGCATTTGTGAAATCTCCCCATGTTAACTGCGGCTTTTTGCATCCCAGGGGAAAAACAGGGTCAGGCGGTTGCAGTTTTTCATCTAATTGTTCCCTAGCAGTGGGGGTATGTGAGATTTTGCTAAGAAATTAGCTGCCCCTTTTAATTTTTTCTCATTAGCAAAAGGCCAGAGTTCCAGCTTCGGGGGTCCGTTTAGTCCAGCCTTGGCGTGAACATGCCCCAAAAAAATTGGACGTTTTTTTTTTTAAAAAGCCCGAATTTTTTTTTAACTCGATACCAAATATATGTAAAATTTTTTTTTTTTTTATTTTTTTTTTTGTTAAAAACCCCCTGGAAGAAAACTCGCCCCCCACGACTTTGCCCCATCCCAAAATATCACTACACACATTTAAGCCGCCCCTGCCTCAGCCAAAACGGATTACTTCACCGTGTCATTTTTTACCTGTCCCCAAAACCCCAACAACTATTTAAAACCTTCAACTCACCTCTCCGCCCCACACCTCCTCCCCCACTTCCCTTTCGTGGATGACTTTGCAACCCCCTTTTTAAACAAGACCAACCTCATCAGGAAAACATCACTCCATGTCCCCCCCCCACCCCCACCCCTGCCGCACGTCCCCACCACCAGCCCCCTTTTTCCACCAGTTCCCCACAACCCCCACTTTCACTTCCCCCCCCAAATGTTCTCCCCTGTCACTCATGCAAGCTCTCCCCTCTACCCCCAAATCCCCAACCTCACTACCCTTAACCCGATCCACTCCCATCCCCCCATCCCCGATTCACCCCTTTTTTACTCCCAGTCTCACCATTCTTTAACCTATGTAACCTTTTTGCATTTCCCTTTACCATTTTTAAGATGCTACCACACCCCCTCCTAAAGAAACCTTCTCTTTGACCCTTTCCCCCTTGTCCAACTATCACCCCATCTCATTGTTTCCAATTCTTCTTGACCCCCTGCAATCGGTTTCCGACCCATCATTCTACAGAAACGCCCTAACCAAGGTCACCAAGACCAGTAACAGCAAAGCCTCACGTATACTCTGTGCTTTCCCCTTTTGACTGTCTTCTACCTTTGACACTGTTTACCATTCCCTCCGCAAAAATCCCTCATCCCCCACTCACGGACTCAGCCCTTTACTGGATCTCCTCGTACCTCACTGATTTGGACATTCATGTTCTACTCTCCCCACCCTCCTCCGCCCTCTCCCGTTGGTGCCCTCAGGGTCAGTCCTGGGCCCACTATCTTCTCTATCTACATCTTGGTTGGGCAGTCATGCACACTTGGGTTTCAATACCACCCGTAGCTGTGACACCCAAATTTTAAACTGGGGCCCCGCTTAACTCTCTACTGTCCGGATCCCAGATTGCCTTCGCCCTTCCTCCTTTTCTCCCCCCTTCCTAAAACTTAATGTAGAGAAAATAATTCATTTTATCTTCCCCCCGTTCCACTCCCCCTCCACCCGATCTCTCTAATAGTCAAAAGGCTCACCTCCACCCCCCGCATGTCCCCTGCCTTGGGAAAAACACTTGATCCGCTTTGCCTTTCAAACTCCACATCCAAACCTTACCCTCCCCCTGCCGCCTTCATGAAAAACATCTCTCGCATCCCCTCATTCCTTAACCCCGTCTCTACAAAAAAATTGGGGCCCCTTTTCACTCCCCCCCGATAGCCAAAACCCTTTCCCCGCGGCCTCCCATCTAGCACTCTTGCTCCCTTCAATCACTCAATGCTACCCCTCTTATTTTACCCCTCCCTCGCTATTCCTTGCCTCTCCCCTCTGCCAAACCCCCGCACTGGTACCCCTTGCCCCCGCATTAAATTTAAGTAACTACCATACCCACAAGGCTCCCAAAAAAATCTCCCCTCCATACTTTGCTCTAATCTCCGATAACCCCCCCCTCACGCAAACCTTTCCCCTCCCCACAGGGCTTCTTTCTGCTCTCCTCTTGTCAGCTCCTCACAAACCCTCCAAGATTTCTCCGTGCCTCCCCCATACTCTGGAACTCCTGCCCCCAACCCCAAACGACTTCCCCAACTTTCACCAGCTTCAAAAGAACCGAAAACCCAATTCTTCAGGAAAACCTCAACCTAGAAAAACCCCGCGTCACTACACCCCCCCAAAAAATGTCTGCCCTCACCCTTTTGACTCTTTTCCCCCTTCCTTGGATTTTAAACCCCGGGAAGGGTTCTCTCTCCTCTTACCTGTTCTTTGTCCAGATTTTTCACTTTGTAAATTTTTTGACTTATGTTATTATGTAACCCCTGAAGTACAGCACCCTGGAATCAATTGGGGGCTATAAAATAATTAATAATAAAAATAAAAAGGCAAAGAGGGGTTATTTGAAAATTATAAACTTTTTTTTTTTTTTTAATTTAAAACATTTTTTATTTTTTTTTCTGTAATTGGGTCCCCTGGAGCCTCACCTTAGGGGTGGCGATCATTTATGCAGTGAAATGCAAAAAAAGTATGACAATGCATTTTGTGACAAGATGGCGGTTTTCCCCCCTTCCTGCCGGGGGCTGGGAATGGTTTTTAATGGAAAAAAGTGGCGTAGGAAAACCTTCACAAGGCTTCTGCGCCTGTTCAGTGATCGGGGAAAAGTGACTCACCGCAGATGTTCCGACAAGGGAGGAAAAGGTGGCGACACCGTTTCTCATTGATTTAGACGCTGTGGCCATCTTTGCTCTGTGATCCTGCTACAAAGACCCTTACCGGCATCAGAATGTATCCATACGTCCAATGTTGGTATGGGATTAAAGGGAACCTGTCAGCTACTTTATGCTGCCCAAATGACGGGCAGCATGAAATAGCTGCAGGTTGCATGATCCTAACCCTGTGTGTTTTATCCTCAAACGCTGTGGTGTTCCCAGGTAAGACACTCAGTGAAGTTGTGCTGGGTGTAGGGAAAAAGCCGCTGTGCCCGGTGTGATGTGCAGCTTCTCTCCACCCCCTCAGCTTTACTGACAGCTCTCCCCCATGTTTGTCTATAGGGAGAGAGCTGTCATTCAAGCTGAGGAGGCAGGGAGATGCCTCACATAGAACTCATCTCCCCGCACATCAGATTAATCTTCTCAGGACATTTAGAACGAACTAAGGGAGCTTACTCACCGAGCCTGCTCAATATGCGGCGGGAGCGGGATGTTAGATACACTAGCCCAGATGCTAGTGGCTGGGATCAATGACAACTCTGATTCCAGCCATTTGACCATTTAGACTCTGCAGAAGACCCCACCACAGCATCTAAATGATTAATAAAGGAGGCTGCAATCCATTGTCATGGCAGCCAGGAACCAAATGAAGGCCTCTATGCAGGCTTGGATTGGCCCACAGATGAGCAGGGGAAACCCCAATGTTGGGCCCCAAGAGTCAACTACACTGATAGCCTCTATGGTTGTCATGTTTGTACATGACAGGATGTAATAGGAGATCAGTGTAATTAGTATATAGTACAAGAGATCAAGCAATCAATTGATCAAGTCCCCTAGGATGACTAAAAGTTACTGTAAAAAAAACCAAAAAAAAACCATGTTTTTTAAAAACATTTAAAATACTAAAAGTTAAAAAAAACTTTTCTAAGTATAATAGAAAAAATACCATATATACTCGAGAAAAAGTCAACCCGAATATAAGCCGAGGCACCTACTTTTGCCACAAAAAACTAGGAAAACTTATTGACTCGAGTATAAGCCTAGGGTGGGAAATGCAGTGGCTACTGGAAAATTTCAAAAATAAAAATGGAAACCAAAAAAACTACATAGGCAGGTATGTCCCCTATAGGCAGTTTAATGTCCCATAGTCAGATTATAGGCAGGGATATGTCCCCCATAGGCAGGTTATAGGCAGGCATATGTTCCCCATAGGCAGGTTATAGGCAGGCATATGTCCCCATAGGCAGATAATAGGCAGGTTATAGGCAGGTATTTGTCCCTATAGGCAGGTAATAGGCAGGTTACAGGCAGGTATATGTCCCTATAGGCAGATTATAAGCAGGTATAAGTCCCCATAGGCAGGTAATAGGCAGCTTATAGGCAGGTATTTAAAAAAAAAAATACAAGCACTTACCTCACTCCCTCGCTGCTCCGACTCCCGGGCACTCTGTCTTCTGGCACAGGCTGCCTGTGTGTTGCTGACCACCAGCTGAACCCTGGGCCTGTGTAGAATGCCTAACTGTATTACCGTATATGTATGGGAAATGCTATGCCATGCTAATACTGCTAGGTATTAAAGTGTTAATAACTGCACAGCCCCATCAGGAGAGGCTGCCTAGGCCATGTGGGTGGGACATAGTTAATAAATTGGCTAGTAATCCCTTAGTTTTTGTGGTGTAGATTAACTGGTGTGTACATACAAAGATGGAGGGAGTGACCTGACACTCTGTCTGCTGGTCTTCTCCTACCTTAGGAATCAGCTTCTTTTTCAAGTTTTCTTGCCATAGAACCCATGGAGAGAAAAATACAGATTCCCTGGAAAAGGTCACAGCTTGTCAGACAGGGGGGTTCCTGAAACTTAAAGAAGCATAAGGCTTAGCCCATCAAAGGAAGACTGTTTTCTACTGGCCTGCCTCAACATTAAACCTTTATGAAGAGGGACAAAAGCCAGTTCTCCTGGAGTAAGAAATTAACTCCTTGCAGTCTAATCTGGACAGAAAGGGACTTTTTAGAGCACCGTTCCCTGCTGCTGGCTATATAGGTGATAAGAGAAATGTGTAACAATGCTGAAAAGGGGACTTTCTGTGCTTAACAACTTGGATGAAGAAAAAATTAGGAAGAGCTTCTGTTTGCACCCATACCTGTGTGACTTCTGCTTTAATTCTGCACTGCACCATCACGGACACTTCCAGTAACATCACAGGCAGTTGAGGATATCCACCATCAGAGTGTATCCCGGGGGAACAACTGCCATCATCTGTAGAACCCCCCTACCACTGTGCTGAGGTCTGGGAATCATGAGAAGTATGGTAGTGATGCCACTGTGACCGATACAACTTCCATCCTTTCCACTGCAACCCTGGCTCACCACAATAATGTTCAGAAAATAAAAAAACTTTTTATTTTAAACGACAAATTACTCCACACAGCCTTTTTCTAAGACCAAGACCTTTATATTTTTCCTCTGTTAGAGATATTTTTTGGAAGGAATACCAATGAGGTTTGGTGGGGTTGGCAAGGTCTAGTTTTTATTGGTACTAATATGGAGTGCATGCTACTTTCTGATAACCTTTTATTTCATCGTTTTGTGTTAGGCAAGATGACTATTAAAACATTATTTTTTGGGGTTTTAACATGATATTTTATCACGTTATTGTATTAGATCAGTTTTTTATTGATGTGGTGATACCAAATATATTAATTTTTAACTACCGTATATACTCGAGCATAAGCTGACTTTTTAAGCACAAAAAAAGTGCTGAAAAATCCCTCCTCAGCTTATACTCGAGTCACTGTCAGCGCTCGGGCGCTGCGATGGCCCGTGCGCCGGCAGGGACACTTCTGCTATATGCGACTCCTCAGGGAGCGCATATGGTAGAATCCCGAGCAAGCTGACAGCGTCCGGGCACTGCCGTTGCTCAGGCCATGTCGGCGATGTCTTCACCTGTATGCGACTCCTCTGGGAGAGCATACAGGTGAAGATACCACTGCAGAGCAGAGAGCAAGCACTCCCTGCTCTACAGTGGACTCTGGACGGCGGCAGACTTGCGGCTGTCTGGAGTTTCTGGCACGGGCAGCGTGCTATGTCATCACGCTGCCTGCACGGCAGACAGAAAGAAATTGCATTATCATCACATTGTCAAATCACATTACTATAACCGTCATCATTTGTAGTGGACAGGTCCTGTACACCACAGTAGTAAAGCATTATAAACTATTTAAATTTGGTAATGCTGAAATGGTATCATGTTGCTGGAACACCTTCCCCGCAAAACAATTGCGCAACTGTGTTTTTCTTTCCATTTCCACCCTAAAAACAATTTTGGGCTCCCAATATATTATATGATGTAACATATTGCACTATTGGTAAGTGCAACTCGTCACATAAAAAACAAGTCCTAATATAACTATGTTGATAAAAGAAAAAAACTGTTAGAAGGTGGGCTCTTGGAAGGTGGGATGAAAAAAACGGAAATGAAAAAACAAAAAAGGGTCAGATACTTAAAGGTTAAAGGGGTTGTTCATGATATGCAAAACATAACTGCATTTTTTTTTTAAAAAAAAAAAAAACACATCTGTCTATACATTGTGGGTAGTATTCTAGCCTAACCCCAGTCACTTCAATGGAGCTAAGATATAATACCAGATACATGGGCGTAACTATAGCCATAGCAACCATAACTGCTGCTATGGGGCCCAGAGGTTGAGGGGTCCGACTCAAGTATAAGAACATCACTCCTTTCTCTAGGGAACAAAAAGTTAGTGGCTTTCTGCTCTCCAGCACTGCTCTGTGGGTTCCCTCCCACCCAGCCAGCCAGTACACTCTGCTCTGCACTGATGAGGGGCAAAACACCAAAACAGCTGGCTGCAGATGAGTGATACTGGCTTGGTTAATATCCTTTTTGCTTTCTGAAGACTCAGTGGGTTAAAAGCAAATTGAAGATTTGTTACATCCAATAGAGGGCGCTTGAGCTTCTCAGCTCCTTTCCCATAATGCCTTGCGATATGCAGATGCTTAGTAGAGGGCAAAAAGGCAATTCAAAACTATACACACCAATTTGGTGCTCTCTTCAAGGAGAGATATTCCCCTTTCTCAGCCACTCATGGCCTTCCACACACCCAGCCAGTACACTCTGCTCTGCACTGATTAGGGGCGAAACCCCGAAATAGCTGTCTGGAGATGAGTGATACTGGCTTGGCTAATATCCATTTTGCTTTCTGAAGACTCAGTGGGTCAAAAGCAAATTGAAGATTTGTTACATAAAATAGAGGGCGCTTCAGCTTCTCACCTCCTTTCCCATAATGCCTTCTGATATACGTCGTTATTATTTATACCTTTAATCAGGGGGTAAATAAAATTCATGGGGCTCCATAGCAAAATAACATGGGGTCCCACCACCTAATGATCAGAATCTGAAACTGCTTCCTAAGTAGCAATAATACACGACTATGATTCATACCTTTAGTATCAAAGAACTTATATAGTAGTGCTAGATAGTGGAATACTACTAATTTATTATTCCTTATAAAAAGGTCCAATGTTTTTAGACTTAAGTGGGCCCCCTCAGACCGTGGCCCATAAAAGCTGTACAGCTAATGTTATGCCCATGCCTTAAATTAATGCTACTTATGCTGCTGTTTCAGTTCATTGTCATTAGGTGGAGGGCAACATCTCATTTTGCTATAGGACTCTATGAATTCTAGTTACACCCCTGACCAGATACAATATAGGTGCTGCTTTTGAAATAAAGCAGTTTTTTTAATCGTATGCACAACCTTCAATACATACTCTTGAGTCCCAGAATGGCTGTTCAACCATGTGACAGTCCCTCTAAATACCTCTTTGAAAATATAGGGCCACATGTATGAAAACTGTTTAGGTCTAAAACTCACTCTTCTGCCCATAGTAACCTATGGGCCATAAAGTGAGGTTTAGACCTAAACAGGTTCATACATGTGGCCCAAAATGTTATTGTTTCCATGGACTATCATAACAGATAATAGTAACTGTATCCCAGTTCCCTGCAGATGTCAGTTAAAGCAAGTTGTTTTAGAAGAGTCTATTGAGTCTAACGCCTCTAAACAGATTTTTTTTAATTTTGCTAACGTGTACAGAGCCAGATGCACACAGTAGACAAGTTTTCCCATAAACAATGTCCCATTTTTCTCTCCTGTCATCTCTTTTTACAAGCTACAAAATATTAATTTCCACTTGACCACAAACCACTAATGATAGATCCCGTCGCCTTTTTCATTGAAATCTTTTGCCATCGGTAACTAATGAAAATTCAAGGGAGGATCTGTATGAATCAAAGAGACAAATAATGTCAACGATGGCACCATTAAGAATAATTGTTCTCAATTCATCATCTGAGAGTGAGGGTATACTTTGTGCTGCACACAATGGCCTCAGTCTTGCCAGCGTTCATTACAAATCTTATCTAATGGCTAATTTTGTAGCGGCATTATGTTCAGACAGCATATCATTCAAATCACTGGCTGAAGAAGGATATTCTAATGCCTCTTGCTGGAGGAATAAATGAGGATTAATTCTGAACTGAAAAGGAACTTGGGAGACAGAAACCAAAACAATTATTAGGTGTTATATTAATAAAAGTAACTGGAGCCTGTCTCTGTTGTCTGCATCTGCTGAATAGTTCATAGGAAAATGTTAAGGGGTATTCCTACAATATTGATTAGCTTTAAACAAGTAGGAAAAGGTAAATTGAGACTATTATCAAATACATTGCTGTTCTGAATTTGCTTTTTTAAGAGCTAGAACAGATTTTGTCCCCTGCTTGTTTGCAGAAGGTTTCCTAGATTGATGACCTCTTCCTCCTGCTCTAGCAATCCTAGCAGGATGGGAACGACACTCCCTGCTGTGTCTTATTAGCAGCATAGGAGCCGTATTATCTTTCTTACAAACAAACTTTAAGAAAAGGTCTGAATGACTAGCTAAATGTTTCAGTGTTTGCCTTCCTGCGTTTCAGCAGTCACAACCTTTTTTATTTTGCTCATAGACACAGTTGTATGAGGATTTGTTTTATGCGAGAATTTGAATTTTTGGGATGCATAGTTTAAAGGAGTTGTCTCACGACTGGATTTCATCCTACCTTGGTGCTGTCCTAAGAGCTGTAGTTTTGAAATCATGGGCGGGAGCACTGGCTTCCTGGAGTCCTCTCCCCCCTCCCTTCATCTAGGTGACGTCATGCTGCTGTGCTCGCTCCCGATGCTAACAGCATTGGAAGGGAGAACATCTCAGATCACAGAGTTCTCTTTCCCCTGCTCCTCACCATTCAATAGTATCCACCGTGTACACAGCACATATTTCTCTCCCCATACATCCATACATGACCCGGGCCAGGGGTTCCCAGCACAGGAAATTGAGCAGGGGGGAAGCGATTCAAATAATCTCTGATGTGTTGTATTTGCATGGAGTTATCTCAGTGCTACATCTGTCTGTGTCTGCTTAATTACTATTCACTGACTGTTGACTATTTCCTGCCTGAATCATTCACTTCAGCAGTGAAGCTGGTTAGGTAAACAGGAGAGTGAATGCTAATTAGGCAGACTCAGAGCTGAATGAGAGGGGTAGGAAATAGTTAACAGCAGTGAATAATAATTAGGCTGAGATACAGATAAGGCAGCAGGGGAGATGACAGGGGCTGCTAGTATGCCTGCTCTAAATCACTGAGCTGTGCCGCAGGCAGAGCGAGGACAGAGAGAGAAAGGACAGGAGATAGTTAAACTTGCGTGCTCGCTCCTGACTCGACCTGTTGTGATAAGATGCCGGAGATACAGCCAATCAGGGAGAACAAACAGGTCGGTGACTATAGAGACCTCAGCAGCCTCTGAAGCCACTAAAAACAAGTTATCTAGAAATCAGTAGGAGATTTGTTATTGACATATATTGCAAACGTGCTTGTTTTTTGAAGATCTTTAATTTGAATGACAATCTTTGTAGTGAGACAACCCCTTTAAGTTTACACATAATTTACTGCTTAATTTTTTTAAATTAACTTTTGTAGCATGAACATAAAAGAAACATTTTTCTCATTTGTTTAAAAAAAAACATTCTATACCATTTACATTTCACACTAAATAACCTGTTAGGCCGTGTTCACACGGCTTATTCCCGACGGATTTGTGCGCCGTATTGAGCGCACAAATCCGCCGTGAATAAGGGGCGGGATGGAGGTGGAGCCGGAGCGCGACGGGGGCGCCGCTCCCGGCCCTATAGACAATGCATTGTTTACGGCGCGTCCGCACCGTAAATAATGTGCATGTCACTTTCTCCCCCCGCGGCGGATTCGCCGAGCGGGGAGGAGCGATGGATTCCACTGTTCTCAATGAGAGCAGTGGATTACCGTAATTGCTGCCGCGGATTGGCGCCGTACTGAAGCGCAAATCCGGCGCGCAGTACGGCGCCAATACGGGGCAGAATAAGCCGTGTGAACGAGGCCTTAGATGAACTCTACGGGTTACTACAGTTGTGTGGACACCTAATAATGTGTAGGTTTTTGTTCTTCATGTGTAAAGTATGCACAATTTTTTTTAATATTTATTTTTATTTTGTTTATTTTATTTATTTTTTCCACCCTTCTTTATGTTTTTTCCTTTTTTTATCCCATTAAGGGATAACTATTTTTTCACTTTTTTCAAACACTTAATAATGTATTAGCATACTCCTGGATGCTAATACATTACCTTCTGTGTCAATATGACATAGGGTGCTGTGAGGAAAACACACAGTGCCTTGAAAGCAAACTTACTATACAAACAGTCCTACGGGTTACTCTAGGACCTCAGGGCTGACTGTACAGGATTCCCCAAGCTCCATCACCTTTGGATCATTTCACAGGCATGGACCGCAGCAATCAAAAGGTTGAACAGTCAGGATTGGAGGCTTCCTTCCTACCGGGCCCTGCAGCCTAAGGGGGCCCAAAAGCTCTACTGCCACAAAAGATGACACCAGTATTGTAAATGGCGCATGGTGAATAGGGCCCCCATTTCATTTTTTGCACTAGAGCCCAAGAGCTTAACCCCTTAAGGACCCGGCGTTTTTTGCTGTTGACACGTTCGTTTTTCCCTCTTCGCCTTCCCAGAGCCATAACTTTTTTATTTTTCCACCTACATAGACATATGAGGGCTTTTATTTTACAGGACAAGATGTGCTTTCTAATGGTGTTATTCACTGTACTATAGAATATACTTGGAAACCGCAAAAAAAATCCAAGTGGGACAAATTGTGAAAAAAAACGTATTTTCGCCATGTGTGGTGGTGACGGTGGCTCTCAGGCTCGGCGCACGCTCTTCAAAACCGCAGAAATGGTGCAGGGTTCTTTCCCCCAAGGTCCACTGGTAGCATTACGTGCCCAGAGAAATCAGGCCATGTTGAAATTAATCTGTCTTGAAGACCGTTCACACACAGGTCAGGAGCTGTGGACGGCTCTTCTCAACGAGACCGAGCGCTGGCTGGGTGACAAAAACCTTGTGCCAGGCAAGGTGGTGTGCAATAACGGTCGAAATCTCCTGGCCGCCCTTAAGATCGGTAGGCTTGAGCACAATCCTTGATTGGCACACATCATGAACCTCGTCGTCCAGAAATTTCTAAAGTGCTACCCGGGTCTGGACTGCCTGCTGAGGAAGGCTCGAGGTCTGAGCTCACTCTTCCGCCGTTCGCACCCTGCTTCTTCCCGCCTGGCTGCGTTACAGCGTCAGCTCGGCCTCCCCATCAACCGTCTCATTGTTGACGTGGCAACACGCTGGAATTCCACCCTCCACATGCTCCAGCGATTGTGGCAGCAGCGCAATGCCATTACGCAGTACGAAGTGACACATGGCCTGACAAGCAGCGGTGCGGACCGTGGGGTGTTGAGCCACCGAGAGTGGAGGCAGGTGAAAGAGCTCTGCACCATCCTTGCAAGTTTTGAAGAAGCCACCAAAATGGTCAGTGCAGACAATGGTCTTGTCAGCATGAGCATTGTGGGGATCTTAGTTCTGGAACAGGTGTTGGACACTCTGAAACAGCAGGTCCCACCAGCGACGGAGGAGGAGACGGACACAGAGCCTTTCTCTCCGTCGAATCCAGAAGGCCCGACAGTTTCACAACTTTATCGGTCTTCATTAGGCGGTGGTTCGGGGTCCAGGGCTGGTGCAATGCGGCGACTCAACTCTCAGGGCACAGCATCTGAGGCAAGTCAGGGCTGTGTTGAAGCTGAGGCGGAGGAAGCGGAGGAGGAGGATGAGATATTCCTGGACACCGACGTTACCGATGTCCCTGCCTTGGAAAGAGGTTGGCACAGATTTGAGGCAGAGGAGGAAGATGAGGAAGATCAGTTTGCTAGTGCCCCTCGACCCAGAGGCTTTGGAAATCAAGGCTCCATCTCTCACATGAGTGCTTGGATGCTCCATTTCCTCCAACATGATCCTCGCATTAAGGCCATCAAAATGAACAACAGTTACTGGGTGGCCACCCTCCTCGATCCCCGTTACAAAGCGAAACTCAGCACTTTCCTTCCACCCACCCAAATAGAGAGTAAAATGCAGGAATTGGAGACCATGCTGATTGATCAACTGGAGACATCTGTTGCGTCTGCTTCATGTTCTTCAAATGTCACGGTGGAACAACATCAGCAACGTGACAGCAGTAGAGTGCCAAGTAGCTGTAGCAGTAGCAGCAGCAGCAGCAAGCTTTGTGGCAGAAGTCTAATGGGTGACCTCTGGCAATCCTTATGTACCACCTCACCAACACATGTAATGCAGGGCACACATACGACACACAGAGATTGGCTTAAAATCATGGTGCACGACTTTCTGCGTCTCAACACCGATGTTTTTGGATATGTTCCGGACCCAATCGACTTCTGGGTATCCAAAATGGACGAATGGCCCAAGCTCGCACGCCACGCCATAGAGGTGTTGTCCTGCCCAGCAGCCAGCGTCATATCTGAGCGGACCTTCAGCACAGCTGGAGGAGTCATTACAAACGCATCCGGCTTTCCATTGATAATGTAGATCGTTTGACTTTCATCAAGATGAATCAGGCGTGGATTTCTGATGATGTTGTGGCCCCAATTGCCGGGGTCACCGATTAGTTGCCGGTCTGCTTCACATTCCTCTTCAAACAGAAATGGTCCTCTTGAAAAAAATTTTTTAAAATGATCATTTCTTACTGCAATTTTATTCTCAGTTCCCAAAAGGTCATTTTGCTGTTTTTTTTCGGTGAGGAGAATGTAAAAGACACTAATTGTACACGGTTTCATGAAAAAAACGTATTCCATTTACTCACTTCATCTCACTTTTTCACACTGTCAACGGTTTTGGGGTCATGTGCTGTGAGATACAGCTATAATCAAGGTCCTTTGGAACAGAAATGTGGCTTCTAAGTGGCATTTCTCCCTCACAATTTTTAACAGTGGCTGAGAAGTCATTTTTATAATTTCTGTAACATGCAGCTATACTACAGGTCTTATTATAAAAAATGTGGTTTCTAACAGACATTTGTTCTTCACAATTGTCAAGAGTGGCCAAAGGGTCATGTTTTGAATTTTTGGGGGCATGTTGCTGTGAAATACAGCTATACTACAGGTCATATTATAAAAAATGTGGTTTCTAACAGACATTTGTTCTTCACAATTGTCATGAGTGGCCAAAGGGTCATGTTTTAAATTTTTGGTGGCATGTTGCTGTGAAATACAGCTATACTACAGGTCCTATTATAAAAAAATGTGGTTTCTAACAGACATTTGTTCTTCACAATTGTCAACAGCGGCAAAAGGGTCAAAGGTCTTGGCTCACACTTCCGCTTCCGCACTCTGCTTCAGCACGACTGTTTTCGTTGCTGCGTCATAAGGGCATTTTTGCCGTGTTAATAGATGACGGATGCCAGCCCTGGCTCTCACCGCACCCACTGTAACTCCGGTCCTGCTAGCTGAACCTTTGTGTTAATAGGTGACGAACACCAGCCCTGGCTCTCACCACATCAACTGTAACTCCGGCCCTGCTAGCTGAACCTCACCTGCCTTGATCAGTAATTAACTTCAACCCACTTGACAGTAGAATGCAGGATTTTCAGACAGGCCTCGTTGACCTATTGGGGACATCTGTTTCATTTGCTTCATATTCCAATGTCACGGTGGAACAATGTCACCAGTAGAATGGCAAGTACCTCTAGCCGCAGTAGTACTGGAAAACTAGTTGTTTTTAATATAGTTTATTTCTTATTGCGAAATTTTCTGCTGATGGTCCATAAGGGCACCTGTGCGGGTTTTTGGGTCATGCTGCATTTTTGGGTCATGCTGCGATAGTCAATGTCCATTTCACAAAATTACTGCTTCAAAGAATACTTTTTTCCGACACTTTTTAATAAGTGAGTCATGCAGGTTTCATAGTCATTCTGTGGTACAGGAGAGGTATAGTCATTGTCCAATTTAACTAACATGGTGGTTCAAAGACTACTTTCTTCCGCCACTTTTTAATCTATGGGTCATGCAGGTTTGAGGGTCATGCTGCGGTCCAGGACAGGGATAGTCAATGTCCAGTTCAACTAAAATGGTGGTTCAAAGGCTCCTTTTTCCGCCACTTTTTAATGTGTGGGTCAGACAGGTTTAAGGGTCATGCTGCGGTCAAGGACAGGCATAGTCAATGTCCAGTTTATCTAAAATGGTGGCTCAAATACTACTTTCTTCCGGCACTTTTTAATCTGTGGGTCCTGCAGGTTTAAGGGTCATGCTGTGGTACAGGATAGGTATAGTCATTGTCCAATTTAACTAAAATGGTGGTTCAAATACTACTTTCTTCTGGCACTTTTTAATCTGTGGGTCATACAGGTTTGAGGGTCATGCTTCGGTCCAGGACAGGGATAGTCAATGTCCAGTTTAACTAAAATGGTGGTTCAAAGATTACTTTCTTCCGGCACTTTAATCTGTGGGTCATGCAGATTTAAGGGTCATGCTGTGGTCCAGGACAAGGCTAGTCGATGTCCAGTTCAACTAAAATGTTGGTTCAAAGAATCATTTTTCCGGCACTTTTTAATCTGTGGTTCAGACAGGTTTAAGGGTCATGCTGTGGTCCAGGACAGGGACCTTCCAAGAGGTACGGCTGAGGAACACAGGAACCTACCAGGAGGCACGGCTGAGGAACACAGGGACCTTCCAGGAGGCATGACTGAGGAACACAGGAACCTTCCAGGAGGCACGGCTGAGGACCATAGGAACCTTCCAGGAGGTACGGCTGAGGAACACAGGAACCTTGCAGGAGGCATGGCTGAGGAACACAGGAACCATCCAGGAGACACAGCTGAGGAACACAGGGACCTTCCAGGAGACACGGCTGAAGAACACAGGAACTTTCCCGGAAGCACGGCTGAGGAACACAGGAACCTTCCAGGAACGCAGCAAGGACAGGATACAGGAGGCTTGAGGCAGGAAAGCGGGCCTTGGCCCAGCAACACCAATACTCAGGCCCAGACTGTTGGTAGGAGGTGTTTTTTATAGGAGTCAGCAGATGAGGAAGTGCTGCACCTGGCCCAGCCCAGTTAGAGGTGTTAACTGTTGCAGCACTGAACAGAATTAGCAAATTCCAACCGCCAGAATCAAACACACAATTGCATGCAGGCAGGAGGCAGAGGAATTTGCAGATCGTGACACAGTTCAACTAAAATGGTAGTTCAAAGACTACTTTCTTCCAGCACTTTTTAATCTGTCGGTCATGTGGGTTTTGGGGTCATGCTGCGTTCCAGGACAGGGATAGTCAATGTCCAGTTCAACTAAAATGGTGGTTGAAAGACTCCTTTTTCCAGCACTTTTTTAATCTGTGGGTCAGACAGGTTTGATGGTCATACTGGGGTCCAGGACAGGCATAGTCAATGTCCAGTTCAACTAAAATGGTGGTTGAAAGACTCCTTTTTCCGGCACTTTTTTATCTGTGGGTCATGCAGGTTTGAGGGTCATTTTGTGGTACAGGAAAGGTATCGTCATTGTCCTTTTCAACTAAAATGGTGGTTCAAAGACTCCTTTTTCCGTCACTTTTTAATCTGTGGGTCAGACAGGTTTAAGGGTCATGCTGTGGTAGAAGACAGGGATAGTGAATGGTCTGTGACTTTTTTTCTGTGACTTTTATAACCCAAGTGTGTTGCGTAAGATGTAGCACGTATCCAGTTTGCTGTTGTGAATGTTAATTCCAGCTTCTCCAGCCCTGTTTGGGTGTAAGAATGAAGGTGTTGTTCCTCTCCCATAGACCTTAATGGTCATAGGCGATAATCTGTTATCGGCTATCGGCATGATAATTGATGATATTGACTATCGATCCGTTAACGATAGTTGACACAATCGCTCATCACTACTGATAAGTAAGAAGTCTAAGATGTTTGTGTGTTTAATTCTCCAGGGACCAGTTGTGGTTGAGAGAAGTCATCATTGTATTCTGGGCTGGATTGAAAAGAAAAGAAAAAAAAATTAACTCAATGAAGATGTTTTCTGTGAGTGCCTGGATGTCAGGGTTTATTTTGGTTCTGGGTTGGTGGTGGTGACCTGAGCTGGTGTCTGACCACTATGTGATCACTATATGGCGGTGTTGTAGGTTATAGGTTAATGTATATTGTTATTCCTGTGAGTGGTTGTGTTGGTTGGGGGGCCCAGTGTACAGCTCTGCCCAGGTATCCATAATGCTGTTAAGAAAGCCCTGATCTGGGTAGTAAATGTGCATGGACGTCTGTCCTATAAATGTGGGATTGCTGGGAAGTATAGTACACTGATGCACAGGGCCGTTCCTAGGCTAAATTTCACTCAGGGCGAGGTGAAGAAATTTTGCCCCCCCCCCCCTCCCATAACATGGCGCCACAGTGCATCACCATAAACTAAAGCCAAAATATACAAACAGCTTTACCACAATGTGCTACGTATAAAACTACTAAATCATAGTCCTACAGTTACCAAATAACACCGCTACACAAACCAGAATCCCAAGACCACTAAGACCACATATCACCAACACACAGTGACCGAATAATACCACCACACCATGACCACATATCACCAGCACATAGTGACTAAATAATATAAACTGTCCATTACTGAGTATAAACCATTATACTACAACTAATATAACCGCCATACAGTGACCATACAATGTTGGATACCAGTGTACACAGGCTCTGCAGACATATAAATGATTACAGTAAAGTTATATCTAGTGACTCACAGAAGACATCTCTGAAGAGTTGTTCTCTTTCTCTTCTTCTTCTTTTCCATCTGTCCCAGACGCCATGACAACTTCTACCGACTCTTCACTGTAAAATTTACAAAACACATATCTTAAGACTCCTCAATTTATCAGCGCTTCTCTACCAATTCCTATCACTATACAAACTCCCCATCTATAGCACCTCATATGGTAGCCATGTAATATGCCCCGTGTAGCCATGTAGTAGCCCCCTATAGCCAGGTAGTAGCCCCCTGTAGCCAGTTGATGCCCCCTGTAGCCAGTGATGCCCCCCTGTAGCCAGTAGATGTCCATGTAGCCAGTGATGCCCCCTTGTAGCCAGTGATGCCCCCCTGTAGCCAGTGATGCCCCCTTGTAGCCAGTGATGCCCCCCTTATAGCCAGTGATGCCCCCCTTGTAGCCAGTGATGCCCCCCTTGTAGCCAGTAGATGCCCCCCCTTATAGCCAGTGATGCCCCCTTGTAGCCAGTGATGCCCCTCTAGCCAGTAGATACCCCCCTTGTAGCCAGTAGATGCCCCCGGTAGCCAGTAGATACCCCCGTAGCCAGTAGATGTCCCTGTAGCCAGTAGATGCCCCCTGTAGCCAGTGATGCCCCCCTGTAGCCAGTGATGCCCCTGTAGCCAGTGATATCCCCCCTGTAGCCAGTGATGCCCCCTGGAGCCAGTGATGCCCCCCCTGAAAGTAATTATAAAATAACAAAAAATTACTTACCAGACCTCGGTCCACGCGTCCAGCTCCGGGAGCTGCTGAGCGGTGTAAGCAGCATGACGTCATCACGCTGCTTACACTGTCACGCAGCTCCCAGGGATCTCCTCGGCAGCAGAGCTGCCTCTGCCGCCGAGGGGACGCAGCGTCACAGGGGGCGCGGTGAAAGCCATGCGCCCCCTGCGACGCTGATACAGGGGAGGAGTCAGGACGGAACGATCCGTCCCGCCTCCTCCCCTGTACTGGCAGCTGCTGCGCATAACAGCCACGCAGAGGCAGGGGCGCACTCCTCCGGGCGGGCAGGACAGGCTGCCGCAGCGCCCCCCTGGGGTGAGTGGAGCCTCAGCGCCCCGGAAGGTCGCCCGCCCCTAGGAACGGCCCTGCTGATGCAGAAGGAACCACAGAAATGCTCAGCTTTGGATCTTGCAGACTTTATTCACATAATTATTTTAAAGAGGTTATACTTGCTCCTCAGGTCACTTCACAAGTAAACAAGAATACTTGGGGTTTACTATACTTCTCTCCCAATTATGATTGCTTGTTTGGCAATTGGTTTATCTCCATATCTCACAGCCTTTACCCCTACGTTAGATGGCAGTCTTCAGAATAGCGGTCATGCCTAAGGACTATTGGTTGTACCTTGGTTTGCTCCCTGGGGCTATATAGTCACACCTTCTTTTCCTAAATCTCTCTTACTTTCTCACTCAGGACAGTTCTATCCCTCGATTCACTCTCCTCTGTCTACCTGTCCCTGGTCTTTCTCTCTCTTTCTCCTCTGTGAGTTCTCAGGGTGGTAGTCTGCCACCTCACCGCCAGCAATTGAGTAGACGATTCCTTGATGCTGGAACTTAATAACTGGATCTTTCAACTCACAACTAGAACTTAACTAACTCACTTACAAGGCAGGCTCCCTTTTATTAGGTCCTGAAGCTCCTCCCTTCTCCTCTCCGAGTGTCTGCAGACCTACCACACTCGGGTGCTTAAAGTACCCCTACTTCTAATACAGTTCTTAGTCTTCCTTTACCCCTTATATACCATATAACACTATGTATACACAATGCCATAGTTTGTAGAAGTGGTCCCACTCCCTATCATGGATGTCCCTGTAAAGAAGAGTTTAGATCAGTGATCTACACTTACTACGTATGTTTTAAAAAACTCCCAGCATACACATAAGCATATCCATTGAGCTTTATTAGTCTGACAGAGACCAAAAGAGTGTCCCAAAAAAAGAATTAAAGGGGTTGTCTCACTACAAGGATTGCTTTTTATGTTAAAGATCTTGCAAAAACAAGTCACTTTGCAATATATGTCCATTAACAGTGTCCTACCTATTCCTAGATATCCCCTCTTGTATGGGCTACATCAGCACCTCAGGTCGCTATAGCTACAGACCTGTTTGTTCTCTCCTGATAGGCTGCTAGCACTGGTTGCTATAGCTACAGACCTGGCTTCTACTGCAGCCTAGTGCAAGCCAGAAAATATGCCCCTGAATTCAAAATGAAACCAAGATAACAAAACTCAGGTCTGATGAATCAATGTAGTGAGACAACCCCTTTAACAAACAGCGCTTAAATCCAATAAGGCAAAATTCTTAAAGAAAAAAGTGGCTACAGAGCTTCCAGTCCCTGAATCCTAGGAGCCATCCAATCCAGATAAGAAAATAAATCAAGGAAGCAGCATCCAGAGGATGAAGTGAAAAATTAAGTCAATGTTTATTCCTCCATACAGTGCAGATGCAACGTTCGGCTGAATACCCACTCTTTGCTGGATAAAGGCTGTTTATTCCACTGAAACGTTGCGTCTGCACTGTATGGAGGAATAAAACTGGATTGAATTTTTCACGTCACTCTCCGGAGACCAAAATAATGTTATATTTGCTCCAATGGGCTGGTTTTTGACAGTATACCCCAAAAAAATAGCATGGAACAGCATAGTACACTACGCTAGTCCATAGAGCAGTATACACATTATATGCCAATAGTAGAATATGCCACAGCCCTATATTGTAGGTATATACTAGGTGATCTGAACACCCCCTAACTAGCATTAAACCCTCTGCAATAACAAGCTGCTTGCAAATGTGGAAGACTTAGTAAAATAGCTATAAAAACCAACAATATTAAATTGAAAGAAAGTTAAATTCTCTACTTAGCAGCTTCTACTCGAAGTGTAGCCGTTCTGCCGTATACGGTATACAGTATCTGAACAGAATTGTGCTGATAAGAAAACACTATAAAATGGTGATATTATCTCTGTGTGGATTAAACCTACAGAGCTCTGCAGACTTCACAGCAATTTGTGCTAACACATCCTTGACCTTGGCTTTGAGTTTGTTCTTGAAGTTCTGTTTGAAATATAATCAATTAGTCCATTAAAACTGCACCATTTCAAGAAGTAAAAAATATCAACTAAAAATAGGTTAGTCATTTAATTTGTATAAAGTCTGACTCCCCCATTATAGTAGTTTAAAACCTTTTTATTGGGAAACATGTTGCGGTACACATTGAACAAGCAGCAATTATCAGCAAAGGTCAAATACACAGGCTACATGACAGATACAGCATCAGTTTTATTCCCATTGATATTTTATGTTATTATTATTTATTGTATTATTGATGTTTTTTAAATGCCGGTCATTACAGGGTGCTGTACATGTAAAAAAGGGTGAAAGCACATAACATGAGACAATAGTAGCAAGTACAACAAACATTATGTCACTGAGTGAGAAACTGGAATAGAAGAGAGAGCTTTGCCTGCAATAGCTTACCAGCTATTCACTAAGGAATATATCAGCCAGTATTAATACAAACAATGTAGAATAAGTAATTAAAGATGGGATCTATATTTGTCAAAATACTGTCAACTACAGGCATTGCCCTGAGGCAAGTTCTCACCTCACTTTGAGCAGCTAGGGTTTGTGAGTGACCTGGGCACATCATCTGTTGCTTCTGATGGGATCTAAAGCTATGTTCAGATGACATATTTGTGGGTGTACGTCGGTGCATAATTATACTGCAATGCGCCAGAAGTATGTCCCAAAAACACGATAAACTCATAGCACTCATTGAGTGCTATAATTTCTCGGCGTATTCCTAGGCACACAGTATGCGTGGGGGGAAAGTGAATGGAAGCTGGGGCGGAGCACTGTTGAAAGTACGCGCTGGCCGGCATGTACTTTCAACAACAGGAGTATAGCAGCGCGCACAGGTACGTGTCGCCATACGCCATGTGAACCTGACCTAAGGTTTGTGATTACCATGAATTGTAATATTAACTACTTATCAGTGTTCTTTAGACATGAAAAAGTGCTTGGTTAGATTACCGTAGTATACATGTGTTGTACAGTTATTTTTTGTTGGTATTATCAAAGCAGTGTATGGTGCAGTATATTATTTTGCAGAGTATAGTGGTAGCAGCATTATGTGGCACTGTTATTTAGGCACCAAGAAAATGCATTAAAAAATTGATGCGCCACTGTGATAAATCTGGTGCATTTTATACTCTCTAACTTTTAGACAGCAATGTGTAAGTGTATAAGTGTATGCTAATGTGTTTTGCTTATCACAAGGCACCGTATGAAAAGGTTATTTGTACACTATATGACAACATACCACATGAGAGAAACAATGTGAGTAGTTACATAGGGTACCACCCAAAGTAAGGCTGACCTTGAATGAAGCCTTTCTGATTTTCATCAAATACGACTTTTATAAAAAAATTTAATTGTGAGTGATCAGAAGGTTTGACATACACCTATACCTATGTATGTATATCAAGTCAATATCCTGTCAAAAGAGAAGAGAACCCACTGAGCTTCTGGGTATTCCCTTAATCAGGGTACTACACCTGCATGTTTTAAAGTTTATTTCTCCCCATGTTTATTCCAGTTCACTCACAAACTCTGAAAACATAATAAAAGAATAATTAACTTTGTATGAAACTGGCCTTATTTTATATAAGGGAAATTATATTCACAGTCATGGTTGCCTATTCCATTCAACTAACCAGAGCTGTACTGAGGGTCCTCAGAATGAATGGACCTGGCAGTGCTGAATGCCCCTAATTATTTTACTCCCTTGACCGAAAGACAATTTTGCTTGATGACAGGTTGTGAATTTACCCCTCACGTACCCTAAATCATCAGATATGCTGGTAATAACCCCTTTACCACCATAGATTACCATGGAAAATTATATCAATGCCTTCACTACAACTACTTTATTTACCTACACTTATTACCAGCAACCCCTTCATCCATGTAAACCATTTAGGACAAGTTTAGATAGAACTGACCACTTACTGCTAAGGCAATCTGGAGCTGCTGCCTATAAACAACCAGACATAACTTACATTTTTGTGATACTTGATAAAAACTAAAATGCAGGTTTTATCGGTTGATATGGATAACTGCTTTAGCTTACTCTGTAATCATTTTTCAGTTTCTCTCTTAATACTTTATTGGTATTTATGTGTCCCCAAAAGGTCACACTTGTGACTTTTTATATCTGGCTCCATGTTCACTTGATTTATATGCCAGCAATGGTGATGCTGACACAGATCAAGGAGACTGATAAGAAAACAATATTGCTGCATCCTATGTTGTATCCTATTCACTTAGTACAACATAATCTTAGACCTACATCTTATAAACTAAAAAAGTTGATTCAATCTTTGGCACAGTTGTTCTGAAATTAGAATTAAATTAATTAAATGTCCTTAAACCTGCATCTATGAGAAACCACATTTGGTGTTTCATGCAAAACCTGTGGGTTTTCCATCTGGTTTTACTGAACCGTGGTTTCCCCAATGAAGTCAGTGGGGAATTTCAGTGAAAGAACATGAATGACGGAGCTTGCTGTGTAGTATCAAACTATATTTGAAAACATGCAGTTTTATAATGCAATGAGTGAATGAACATTTTTCAAATTCATTTTATTATATTTCACCATATGGCTGACAAGGCGGCAGAAATATACCACAGTGATCCTGACTTAATAATAACAAACAAAGGCATCACTGTGATTGGTTACTATGGGCAAAAAAGTCAGTTTTTATCTTAAATCTCCCACAGAGTGCCTCGGTCAAGTTCAATATTTGTATATTATTATACTATATATTATTATACTATAAGTCTCTCAAGACTCAGGACTATTTAACTAGATGTCAACCGCCTGTTGACTTTATATGTCCAGGCTATCGACACCTAAATCCACATGGATGGTTTAAAACAGGCATCCTCAAACTGCGGCCCTCCAGCTGTTGGGAAACTACAACTTCCATCTTCCATTTATATGATCTATAACAGTGGACATGATGGGAGCTGTAGTTTGCCAACAGCTGGAGGGCCGCAGTTTGAGGATGCCTGTTTTAAAATGTCCCGCACATTAATTGTGCAGCGTTGGGAGTGGAGAGTTGACTGACAACCGGAGCAGAGCTCTCTTTTGAGAAGTGACATTTATTACTGTCCATGCCTTCTGGATCATTGTATAAACAGTGCCCAATGAGCACTGTATATATAGGTTATATTTCAAATAAGTGGCTTTACTTTATATGAAGTCAGCCACTATTTCCATAGAATTATATTACAAAACGTGGGCGCTGTTTTTTTTTTTTTTTTTTAAAGAGGAGGTCACCATTTAGAAATAGGAGGCAGTATATTCAAGTGTAATAAAGTATTCAGTAATAAATATCCTTTTGTGTCCCTGCATCTGCTGCTGTCTTAGTGTCAGATACTAAAAGAACTTTTAGAGTTCTTGCAGAGTCCATGCTTCAACAAGTTGTATTTGCTTACTATATGTTGGGTCTTAAAGGTATGACTGAACAGGGTGATGCCGTCACATAAAAATAAAATTTGTACAATGAAAAAGCTGCCTTTAGCACAATATTCATATATACGGTCATATACAGAGACCTAACTCCAGGACCAATGATGGCACCAATATGTAGTATATGAGCCAATATACAGTTGAAACCAGAAGTTCACATACACTATATAAAAAGACGAATATGCATGTTTTTCTCACTATCTGACATGAAAACGGAATAAACCTTACCTGTTTTAGGTCAATTAGGAACCAAAATTATTTATATATGTCAAAAGCCAGAATAATGAGAGAGGGAAATTTTTTAAGGCACTTTTATTACTTTCTGCAAAGTCAAAAGTTTACTTACATTTCATTAGGATTTGGTAGCATTGCCCTTAAACTGTATGACTTGGGGCAAACATCTTGGATATAATTCCAAAAGCTTCTCACAATAGTTGGTAGGAATTTTGGCCCATTCCTCCTGACAGAACTGGTGTAACTGAGCCATGTTTGTAGGTTGGCTTGCTCGCACCTGCCTTTTCAGCTTTGCCCATAAATTGTCAATAGGATTGTGATCAGGGCTTTGTGATGGCCACTCCAAAACATTGACTTGGTTATCCTTAAGCCACCAGTTTGGCAGTATGCTTTCGATCATTGTCCATTTGGAAGACCCATTTACGCCTAAGCTTTTACTTTCTGGCTGATGTCGTTATATGTTGTTTCAGTATTGCCACATAATCTTTTTTCCTCATGATTCCCTATATTTTGTGAAGTTCACCAGTCCCTCATGCAGCAAAACAACCCCACAACATGATGCTGCCACACCTGTTTTTCACAGTTGGGATGGTGTTCTTAAACTTCCAAGCTTTTCCCTTTTTCCTCCAAATGTAACGATGGTCATAAAGGCCAAATATTCCAATTTTAGTTTTGTCAGACCACAGGACATGTCTCCAAAGATGTAGGTCTTTGTTCCTGTGGTTTTTCTTTTTCTTTTGGAGTAATGGTTTCTTCCTAGCAGAGTGGCATTTCAGTCCATGTTTACACAGTACTCGTTTCACTGTGGATAATGACACAATGTTACCAGCTTCCACCAATATCTTTACAAAGTCTTTTGCTTTTGTTCTTGGGTTGATATGCACATTTTGGACCAAAGCACATTCATCTCTGAGACATAGAACCCATCTTCTTCCTTAGTGGTATGATGGCTGGACATTCCTATGTTATTTGTACTTGTGTATCATCATTTGTAAAGATGAACGAGGCACTTTCAGGTATCTGGAAATTGCACCCAATGATGAACCAGACTTTTGTAAGTCCATAATTCTCTTTCTGATATCTTGGCTGTTTTATTTAGACTGTCCCAAGATGTTACACACAGAAGCAGTGGTTTTCTGATGTGAATTAAAATACATCCACAGGTATGTCTCTAATTATCTCAAATGTTGCCAATAAACCTATCAGAAGCCTCCAAAGACATGACATCATCATATGGGCTGTCCCAAATTGTTTAAAGGCATAGTAATCCTAGTGTATGTAAACTTTTGACTTTGCAGAAGGTAATAAAAATGCCTTAAAAAAATCTCTCTCATTGTTCTGGCATTTGGCAAATATAAATAATTTTGGCAATCCTAACTGACCTAAAACTGGTAAGGTTTATTCTGATTTCATGTCAGATAGTAAGAAAAACATGCAATGTGTCTTTTATATAGTGTATGTAAACTTCTGGTTTCAACTATATATGCAAAAGGCAAGGATATGAATAATACTAGCTTTTAAAAAAATTCTTTCTCAAGCATCAGAACTTAATATTTATATATACACTTTTTGACATTTTTAAGAGTTCTGTAATATGTTTACAGATGCCATGCTTTTAAGACAGTACTGGGATCATGTTGATGTCTAGGTGTACATTCTTAATCTGTCCAAAACTTGATGATAAAATTACTTGAATCAGTCTAACAGTTTGAAGCCAAAGATCAAATATGCAATAATCTTGACCTTTCAATGAACAGCCAACTCCACTGGGGCATCCATCATCGTCTGCATGCAAACAGAATATGATAGGGATGTAAATACGTGAGGTCAGGGTAAACAATAACCTTCTGTTTTCTTCAGGGTACCAGATGGTAATGAAAAAGTCCAAACTTGGATGAGATTAAAGATTTAGTACTGCTCATAAAAATGTCGCCAAGGATGTTATCCAAAAAAAAAAAGAAAAGAAAAAAATAAAAAGTTCCAAGGCTACTTATATATCTATTTTCTGCAATGTTTGCAATATTTAGGGTAATACGAAGAAAGGGTGCTTTTATGAAAATAGGTACTTGCTGAGGTTTCATTTATAGGCTGCATGTTCATACAGAAAAAAAAAGTTTTGGAAAATTAGATGCTGGTTGCAAATAGGTTTCACTCCTTCTCACCGCTGCCAGTATTGGACCTTGAGGCACAACTCTCTAATCATTTTCCTGCACTAATATAGGGCATAGCAGCCTCACCCCTGTCCAATTGATCAGATGGAAAGAAATAGCAGACTATGAATGGAGGCTGGAAACAACCTCTGTTCTGGCAGGGGAACTGATACTGTGGCTTTCCCAGTAATTAAGATCATCAATAATGGGATTCATACTTGTGGTCATGCAATTTCTCCAGAGTACAGAAATACCAGTGCATGCCTAAACTGGCTGAGAAAACAAGGGGCACCGCTTAGCTTCTAGTGTAAAGATATTGCTGTAATAGTTTTTGGGCACAATGTTTTATTTGCTTATCCCCCTTTAGGTTTGGGCTGTGAAAATAAAACAATATACATTTTTCCAATAAAATGTTGTTTTAGTTATTTTTTTCATTTTTCAGAAGGAATATTGGAGGAGAAATTGCCTCACAATTTATTACAGAATTTCTCCCAAGTCTGCTAATACCCTATACAGTGGGTTGTAAAAGTATGCAAGTGTGCAAAGCTGGTAGGAAAAAAAGCACCCACAATTCAATAATAATGAAACTTCTTTCAAGTACAGAAATGCCTCACGTGTGGTCATAAACTTCTGTTGACCTCATGGCAGGGCTCAGAAGGTAAGGAGCATCAACTGGCTTCTTGCTGGAAAGGTTTTCTGATGTCATGTCGTATTAGTAGAGTCCCTGGGGTACCAGAACATTGTAATCCCAATACAAGTGACTAGAGATGGGCAAATTTCCCGAAATTCGTTTCGTTCACTTCGCCGAATTTCTCGGCAAAAAATAACTTCGTTCCAAATTACTTCGGCACGAATCACATTAAAAAACAGCTATTTCCAGGCTGCACAGAGCCTGCAGGGTGCTGTAGAACGTTGTGCCATGCGTAAATATGCAGAGGGAGCTTGGTTTGGTCTTCATACAGTGTTGTGTTTTAGTATGACACGCACATGACTGCCGCCGCTCTTAGAATCGCTTCACTCTAAAATTCCCTGGGCACTTAAGAGGGCAAAACTGACCAAAAAACTGAAGGAGGAATTTAGCCTGATAAAGTCATGCGAGCGACAGCTGGAAAAAAACAAGCTGAGGGCTCAGGTGGCAACATCAGTGACAGAGTGTGGAGGTGACGGCCGCAGCCGCAGCAGCATGAGGTCAGACAGTGGCACAATGATATTCTGGAGGTGGCAAAAACAGGAGTAGGCCACAGAGTGGCACAATGACACAGTGTCTAGGTCACGGCAGCAGCCACAGCAGCAGCATTAGGTCAAACAGTGGCACAATGACACAGTGTGTAGGTCACGGCAGCAGCCACAGCAGCAGCATAAGGTCAGACATTGGCACAATGACAGAGTGTGAGGCACGGCGCAGCCACGCAGCAGCATAGTTCAACAGTGGACAATGACACATGTTAGTAGGGCAGCAGCCCAGCAGCAGCATGAGGTCGGGCAGGGGGCACAATGAAAGGTGTGGGTCACGGCAGCAGCCACAGCGCAGCTGAGGTCAGCGTGGCACAATACATAGTGGGTAGTCACGGCAGCAGCCACAGCAGCACATAGGTCAAAGTGGCACAATGACACAGTGTGTAGGTCACGGCAGCAGCCACACAGCAGCATGAGGTCAGACAGGGGAAATGACAGTGTGTAGGTAGGGCAGCAGCCACAGCAGCGAAATGAGGTCGACATGGCACAATAACAGGTGTAGTCAGGCACACCCCAACCAGCAGCATGGGTCGGCAGGGGCACAATGACATTCTGGGGGGCAAAAACGGGATGGGGCCACAAGGGGGACAATGACACAGTGTTAGGTCAGGCAGCAGCCACAGCAGGCATGGGGGTCCAGTGGCACAAGACACAGGTTGGTCACGCAGCAGCACAACAGCACATGAGGTCAGACGGGGCACAATGACATTTGTAGGTCAGGGCGCACCCAGCAGCACTGAGGTCAACAGTGAAAATGACACAGTGTGTAGGTCAGGGCAGCAGACAGCAGCAGATGAGGTCAGCAGGGCACAATGACAGTATGTAGGCCCGGGCAGCAGCCCGCCAGCTGAGGTCTGACAGTGCAAAATGACACAGTGTGAGGTCACGGCAGCAGCCACAGCAACATGAGGTCAGACAGTGGCACAATGACTTCGGAGGTGGAAAAAAACAGGAGTAGGCCCCCACAGAGGGGGACAATGCCCAGTGTAGGTCCAAGCAGCAGCCACAAGCAGCATGAGGTCGACAGGGGCACAATGACAGAGTGTGGAGGGGGGGGGCAATACCAGCCCCCTGGTAAAGAGGGTTTGGGGCACATGGAAAAAAAAACTGTCAGCAGTGTGTGGCATCAGGGGGGGGCGGCATCAGAATTGGCTGGGGTAGGTAGTTTGAACCCAACCTTTTTCCTCACTTTTGGGGGTGGCCATGGCTGATTACTGACGCCAAAGCATTGTGTGTGGAAATCCTTCCCGATCCACACCTGATTCATCTGAAAAGGGGCGGGCGTTCCCTTTCCCGTGGAAAAGCGGGTTCTCCGGGGCGTAACGAGGGCCCCCCGCCGCCAAAGACCCCTCTGATGCCACATCGGGCCCGGGGGAGGACGCTTCCCCACTGCAAACTCGGCAATTGCGGCCACACATCCAGTTTGGCTGCCCATGTCCAGCGGATCTTTTTCTAACTGGGGTGGCAGAGTGCTTTCCAAGAAACCCCACCCCCTTTGGTTCAGGCCCTTCCCAGGCCTGTCTGCTGCGTTGGCGACTGCCCCTCCCACTAGCGAGTGAAGGAAGCTGTCATCGTGACCCCAGACTTAATTGTGCTGAGGAGGGTACTGCCCGCCCCCCCACTTTCCCCCGGCACCGGGGAAAGTATACGTGGGCGCTGAAGAACCCCCCCGGTCGACCTTAGAGGAAAGGCATGCCGCACATGGGCAGGGGCCCAAACTGACTAGGGGGGGATTTCCTATAGTATTTGGTTTGCCCCCCCCAAAAGCTGGGAAAAAAGGCTCCCATTTTGGACCGGTACGAGGGTCCAATAGGGTGGGGCCAGAAGTCACCCCTCTTGGGATGGGATATTGGGTTTCCCTAGCCAGCAAATCAGCATCTGCGGACCTCGCACAAGTGACTCGGGGGTCCCGCCTCCATCTCCATTTATGCCACGGTGTTGCGGGTCTTGCTCATCTTCCTCATCTCCACTACTCCTCCAGCTGCTCCTCCCTCCCTTTGTCCCGGGGTAGAAACCCACCATTTCACCAACAATGCTTTGCTCAATGTCCTCCTCCCTCCCCATTTCAGTCCCCCCCGGGAAATCATTGGCCGCGGATTATCGCCACGTCCCAGTCCCTCCCCAGAAAATTTTTTCAGCATCTGTTCCAGACAAAAAGCAGGGAAACTTATTCATCCCGAGCCCGGCGACTGACGAATAACCGCCTCCTCGAATGGCCTCAACAAAGGGCAGGTGTCACGCATGAGCTGCCACTGGCTACATCAAATTACACAGGGGAGTATTTCTGTCTCCCTGGATCAAAAAAAAAATCTTTTAAATGGCCTTTCCTGTTCAAAAGTCGGTCCAACATGTGCGGGCGGAATTCCAAACAGTGGAAACATCGCAATCAGAGTGTGTTGGGGAGGCCATTCTCCCTGCAACCGAGGAGGGTGTTCCTGGCTTTGCAATGGAAAAAGTGCATGCACAGTTTCCGGGGCCATTTTTAGAATGTTCTAAAAGATCGGTGGAAACTTCGGAACCTTTTCCAACCAATTAAACAATGCCCATGCAGGGCGCATGGCCCAACCCCCTCGGTGCAGCGTGGACACCATGTTCCTCCCATTGTCCGTCACCAGGGTTCCCGATTGCAGTTGGGCGCGGAGAAAGCCACACATCGTTTTTCTTGTGCATGCGCGGGCATTCCCCCCCTGTGTGACTTGTTCGCCAGGCAAGCCAGGTTGACACCGCTGGCCCTACCTTTGGGTATGATGGAGCAGTACTGTAAAAGGCTGGATGTGGGGGATGAGGGGAGGGGGACATTGGCCGGAGCCGCAGTTTGAAACGGGGAGGAGAAAGCGGCCTCCTGTCAATTGTTGGGGTGGCGGGGCGGGAAAGCACATTCACCCAGTGGGATAAAGGACTTTTACTGGCCCGACCGAGTTACAGCCCCAGACGCCCGCGCTGCGTACCTTGGAACAAACCAATAAGTAAAGGACGGGCCCCCTTCTGTTTTTTTTTTTTTTTTGGGCTGATTTTTTTTTTTTTTTATGAAGGCTGGTACTGCCTTTTTGGAAAAGAAATTACGGCTTGGAACTCCCCTCGGCTCGCAAAAGCCATTTTTCTCTGAATGGTGCAGAGCCCCCCATTTGGAAAGGGGGGGGACTGCAGTACCAACAACTTGGACAGGAGCACGGTCAGCTGCTCACCTTAGGTTTTTGGGACGCATACTGTTGTCTCTATGCAATCGCCTGCTGAACGACTGCGGGCCCCATGTGTACCGAGGAGCGGGACATCGGACCGGGAGATGAGTCAAAGAGAAACATCCCTCTGCAGAGGTGTGGGCCTTGTGGCGCAATGGCATGCGTCCCCTGGACGCGCTCGTTGCTGTGCTGCGGGGCAGGGGGCCCCCACATCTGAGCCCCCCCTTTCTCCCAGGCCACCGGATGGGAAAGCTGCGTTTGACGCAGGGCCTTGTGCCCAACGTTAGCTCCCGGCCAAGCCCTTTAAATTTCGCTTACGTTTACATATCCCCCTATTCGGCTCCTCCGGGGTCTACAAGAACGCCCACCGCCGATATCGGATTTTACCGCCAACGCTCCGACTATGCCGGCCCTCCGCTGAGCCCCTGTGACGCACTTTCTTGGGCCTGAAGCGGTTTTTTCCCCGGGGGGCCCCTTTGGGTCCGCCTCACACGCGCACCCTGCTAAATCACGGCCACACCACCCACTTTCTGGTGCGCTGCTGCCGACACGCAAACTGACCCCTCTTCTTCTGAGATATGAAGCCCTTGCCTCACCCGGGTCCAAGTGCGTTTGGGTACATCATCACTATTTGTGTTTCACGTCATGCTGTCCCCCTCACCGGCTTGGTAGCAGGGGTACCCTACAACATACCTCCCATCCACTCCAACACTAACTTTCCCCTACGCAAGAATCAGGGGGAAATTGGGCCCCATTTTTCGCTGCCAAGTACTGTTGACTGCCCCCCAAAATTGTTACCTCGCTATATGTGGGGCGAGCCCCGACCACATAGTGATTCTGGGTGAGGGAAACCCGGGGGGACGAGGCGGGTTTAGGGCAGGGAGGGCCGCGACCCGCTCCCGGGCCATGCCAACTAAGGGTTTGTCTGACGTTCCCACCGACTCTTGGCTGGGGTTGTCAAAGTCTCTGGGAGGAAGTGGGTGACCAAATCAACCAACAAGAACCCTTGGGTTGAAATCATACACGGCCCTAAAAACAGCGGCAGTTTTGGCCCCACCCAGTGACCCCCGTGCAGTCCCCCTTTCCGGGTGGACCTGGGCCCGGAATGTTTGTGCCCTGCCACTGCAGGTGAAACCTGCCACCCCTCTGTCTGACTACGTTTGTTCTAAAATGAAAACACGTTTGATAAAGATTCTGTATATGTAAATAACACCCTGTATTTTTGGGCCAAAAGAACCCCTAAAAAGCTTTGGGAACCCTTGGATATAAATTTCGCCCACAATGGGAGGAAAAAATTGACTTTATGGCCGTTTAAAAAACTCTGTGTATTTTTTTGAAAATAAAAGCACAAACGGGTTAATTAACCTTCAAAATGAATTTGCTCAGAATTTCTTCTGTGGGGGTGAAAAACAAAAAATTTTTTTTTATGAGTACAACTGCAAAACAACCTTAATTAACCCCCCGGGTTAAATTGCGCAAAAGAATTGAGCAAACCCCAAACTATAGCTTTTTAGGTGCACAATTTCGATGTTTTTTACGCCACACAACAAGAATAAAATTGTAAATTTAAACCCTTTTCTTGTGAATTATGTGCAGGAAAAATGTATATATTTTGGGGTTGAAAAAGACGGTTTCCCTTGGGGTCCCACCCGCTGAAAACAAGCTTTAATTTAAACCCCCGGATTTAAATTGCGCCAAACAATTTGGCCCCCACAAACTTACTTTTTACGTGCACAAGGCGTATTTTTTTCGCCCCCAACAAGAGATAAAAAATTTTAATTAAAAATTGCTTATTAAATATGATAAAGGAAAAAGTATATATTTTGGCGGTGAAAATGACGGTTTTTGGAGTCACGAGCGGAAAAAACAACGCTTAATTAACCCCGGATGTAAATTAAAAAAAAAAAAAGAAAAGTTTGGTCAGCCCCCCGGGGAGCTTGTATATTTGCCAACGCCCCCGGGTTGAAAAGATGAAAGCCCCTCAAATACATCTGCATTTTGTTTTTAATTATCAGTAACATTTTTAATGTTTTGTATTTTCTTTTCCCGGCCCCAAACACGGGTTGCGATATCAGTGATGGAGGGTCGGGGATATTTAAGTAATGTTTTTTTTTGCAACTTGGGTGATGATAAGGAGTTCGGCTCTGAAAAAGCGTCGGGGTGGGTGCATATATTTGATACCTGTCTATAAATTTTTAACCCTTTTAAAGCGGAACCCATTTTTTCTACTTCATCATATGCCGTGTCGCTGGATTTCTTTTTTTGCCTTTTTTCCTCCTGGATGTAAATTTGCGCCAAAGAATGGAGCCAAAAATGAAGTGGGATTTGTTTGTAAAAATCTGTTCTTTAAATATTTCAAAGGAACGGCTTAGATCCCCCTGGATTTTCAATGTGCTGTGAGCGATAGGATTTAAAAATAATGCAGCGCACTGGGCACACCCGATTTCAGATCCAATTTCCAAAAAAATCAGAAATAAAGTTAAGAGAAGCAGTCTCTGAGCAAGCTGAGACCCCCCCAAAAATTTGTATAAAAAGTTCTTCAGTAACAAAGCCGGCAGCACCTTCTCAAAAAGTACAGGAGAGCGGTATGGCTCCCAGCGCGCCCCCGGGGCTTATATATTGCGGTACGTCACAGAATCCCGCCTCTCTGATTGGGTTCATCTCTGCACATGTCAGCGGCTATGCCCTTTTTCCTCCCCGAGTGCTTGCCCCCTGTGCGCCATGTGCTTGCAGACATTTTTTCAACAAAAAGGGACTTCGTTCACCCAATCCCCCAAACTTCGACTTCGTTTAGAACCGAAGTTTTCCTGAAATTCTAAACGAATTCCACTTCGTTAGAATCAATTCGCCCATCTCTACAAGTGACCCATTTTAGAAATTATACCACTCAAGGTATTCCTCTAGGAATAACCTTTTCCAGAAATAAGTGCACTTTGGATGTTGGAGAGTGAAAATAGAAAATTTTGCACAGATATGCTATTTTAGTGCCAAATATGCGGTGCCCAACTTGGACCACTGTAAAACAACAGCTCTTTACTTATTTTGCTGTCTTGGTTTTATAAACACCCTACAAGTGGTCCTAATATTTTGCTTGGACTTAGGACATGGTTTAAGAGCACTATACACATTTGAGGCCTAATTTGGTGATTTGCACAGCACTGACCCAGTACTGCAGTTGCTCTGGAAGAAATAAGAAAGGAAAACGTAAGAATTGACCCTGATTCTAAAAATTATACCCCTCAATGCATATATCAAGAGGTGTAGTGAATAGTTTTATTGCAATTTTTCCACAGATGTCATTTTAGCGCCCAGTATGTTGAGCCCACCTTGTACCACTGAAGACACACATCCATTAAATTGTTAAGCGGGTTCTCCTGGGTACAACAGTGGACCTAAACTGCTAAACAAGTACAGAGCAGTGCTCAGAAGGGAATGAGCACCATTTATTTGTCTTTTAAAACACAGATTGTGCTGGATAAGTTTTTGGCTGCAGTGATGCTTTGTGGAGCCTCGGGACTAACAGTACAATGGGGGATTTTTTTTTGGTTTTTTCGACAGGCTTTTTTTTTTATAGGTTAGGTTGTATTTTTGAGGTCACTAGTTTGGACTACATGCAGCATACTGAAACATTTGTTTTTTGCTGTTTTAGGCGGGTGGAGAAAAACAGCAATTCCACTATTGTTTGATTTTTATGTCGTTCATCATGTGGTATAAATGACATCTTAACCTTACTCCATGGATCGATATTATTACGAAGATACCAAATTTTATAGTTATTGTTTTATGTTTTACTACTCACAAAATAAAAATCCTTTTTTTTTAAAAAAAAAAACATGTTTTTATGTCTCTGTGTTCTTACCGCCATAACTTTTATATTTTTCCATTGACTGAGCTGTGTAATAGCTTGCTTTTTGTATCAGTTAAGGGTAGAAACGACTTTTTGATCTCCTTTTCTTTCAGATTTTGGGAGGTTGTAATAACGAAATGCAGCAGTCCTGGCATTGTTTTTTATTTATCATCATTACAGTGCTCACCTAGCAGTATAAATGACATTCATTTTATGCTACTCGATAACAGTGATGCCGGATTTATATAGTTTTTTTGGTGCCCCTATAAAAACTCTTTTTGTCAAAATCATGTTTTTATACTGACATATTTTGAGAGCCATAATTTTTTTGTTTTATTCTTGAAGGAGTTGTATGGGGGCTTTGGATTTTATATGACTTTTGATCCACTTATCATTAGGTAGGAGGCATGAAAACTGCAATATTGGTGTGGTTTTTTGTTGTTAGTTGTTGTCAGAATTTATCATACAGGTTAAGTAACATGATAGTTTAATAGCTTGGATTATTACAGATGTATTACGAGTATTTTTGTTATTTTTTAAATAATAAAGCACTTGTAATGGAGGAATGGAGTCTTTTTGTTTTATTTTTTCTGTGTTTACGTTTCACCTTTTTTAATGTATTTAGTATTTTTTCTGTTTATCCAGCTATGGCACTAAACTGTCTGATCACTTTATTGCTGTTTAAAATACATTGTATATGACTATAATTAGACTGCTGGGAACAGCTTAACAGCCCTCTGTAACATATGGACTAGAAGCCATTATTTTGCTTCTGTTTAACATGGCAACCATCACAATAGGGTTGACAATAGAGAACAGATGGCGTTCCTTCCCTCTCTCAAACTACTTAGATGCTGCAGTCATACTTGATCACATCTTGGGGGTGAAATGTCTGGGATCGGTGTTTGCAGTTATCTCAGCCATTACAGCAGGAACTTGGTTGGATGTTAAAGTCGGGTACCGCTGAGGTTGGCATGCACTTAGCTACCGAGTCTGTGCCATCTAGGTAATTTTACATTCCATCTATTTGCCCCAAGAGTGTGTTTGTACTTTGCTTTAACATGACCAATCAATAATAATGATCAAATATGAATTGTATGTTCCAGATATGTAACTAGGGGGCACAAACCTCAAAGCAGCCATTCCACACTAAGCTTCCCCGGTGGCCCCTACCAAAAAAACCTGCCCAAAAAAGTTCCCTGGATAAAAACAATCTTGTATGGCTTACCCCAAAAAAAGTAGTGCCCCGATAATAGTTTTCTGAGGATACAGATAGAATTGAAACCATCAAGCTGCAAGGCGCCACCCAACTGAGACAATTGCCAGAACATTAACATGATGCACTTTTCAAATACATACAAGTTCTCACAGACACAGATATAGTCATCCAACTATGTCACATTGGCTTGCCCTACCACTTGTGGTAAATTGGACCTGCCCCCCACTCTTTGCCATTTAAAACACAAATAATACTGTTGTCCCCCTGCTGTCACCCATGCTCTAAAACAAATACAGACCACTTAACAGACCCTAACTATATACAAGCTGCACAGGCCACTACATAAAGACACAGACCCCAAGCCACCATGCAGACAACAGCAAGGACCCTCCTTTCTTATTTTATTTGCAGAATATTGGACCACCACTGATTTAAAGAACCAAAGAGCTCTACAAAAAATTTAC